>CAUYQG010051418.1:0-32289 GCA_963574415.1 Tarsius wallacei | reverse complement strand
TTTAAATATTTTAAATTATTTATTAAAATTCTTTTTGACAAAATAGAAACAGTGATTATTAAAGTCCCTTTACATATTTGTATGGGCCAGGAAAAGTAAATTAATTAATATTAAAAAAAAAAAAAAAAAAAAAAAGAAGGGTAGAAGGAAAAGAAGACGAACTGTGGTGGCAGCTTCACAATGCCTTCACAATCCCCAAGATCGCGCACACACACGCACGTACACAAGCATGTATGTGATATCTATGTTGGAAGCAACGCAACTGTATGGGAAACACTCTTCTTTCTAGTAACACTGCTGCAACGTTTCAGGATGACAGGACTTGAATTGTTTCACTTTGACTAAACGTGCATAAGAGAAAGCTGCCTGGCGAATATTGTATTACACACAGCAGTGAGGATGGCCTGTGCAGAAAGGTAGGACGTGTGATAGATGGGAAAAGCACTGATGGCATTTTGCCAGCTCGAGATAAGTATCTGGCACATCTGCAGCATCACCAAGTGGTCTCTGATTTAGCAAAAGCATCATAAAGATATTCGGTGTCATAAAAGTAACACTTTATTTAACCTTCCTGTACAAACTTTAGAAGCATTAATCTGTCACAGTAGGCTCTATCTTGTACATGTAAATGGATGAGACTCTGTAATCAAATCCTAAATGTGTATTTGTAGCAATATGGCTTTTCAGAAGAATGTATGATGGGAAGCAACAGACGGAGCAGGGGACAATTAAAGAGATAGCACCATGCTCGGCGAGACCTTTTACTCTCTGAATGGAGTTTCCCAGGACTGCACTGATTTCTGAATTTTCATGTTTATTTACCAGCCAGCACAACTTTATTGGGACCCCACAAGGCCTCTCCTGCTCTATCACCTGCAATGGAGACTCATTTTAGGCAGAGAGAAGTCTTGCAAGGATGTGATTCAAGGAGCGTTCTAATTTCTTTTCAACGCCAGCTCCAATTATGGATTGTAGCTCTGTGTTCAAAATAGTTTGGGTCTGAGAACAGTCCTAAAGAGAAAACGTTTAGTGACTCTTAGACTTGAGAAGGACAGGCCACAGCTTCAGGTCTTGGGATTTTTGCTCAGTGCTGTTCCCACCCAGATTGTCCCAGAGCGGCATTTGCAGACGTTGCCCAGCCCATTGGATATTTGCCAGTCTGTTTGGAGCTTATGATTTATTGAGACTTAAATTTCAGTGACCAGAAACAAACTCCTCTTGGCCAAAACCAAAAATCTTAGATTGCTTTTGTATAAAATATTCATTGTCGGGGGTTAGGGCAGGGGAGAAAGAAAATGCTTTAGATTTGACTTCAGATCAGAAGAATAAGAATGCATTAAATGATATTGATGTGAATAATATCAGCACATTTTCTTTTTAAAAATCTTTGCAAGATTTGCATATGTATTTATTGTGCAAAGCATATGCATCTTGCCTGGAATATATTTCATTGTGTAGCATATGGTTCCTTTCAGCAAAGGATCTTAAATGACTTTAACAGAAAGAGCTCCTCCTTTCATTCACTCTCAGAGAATAAGGTGCTATTTAAGAGGCAATAACTCTTTCCTAAGGGCTCCACTTAGGTCCTTAGTAACCAGCTTGCAAGTTGCACGCCCATCAGTTTTTCTCCCTTCACTCTCTCTTGGCAGAACAGGTTGGGCTTCACTGCCCTAGGCAACCCAGGTCCTACAAATTCATAATAGGAAGCAGAAGTATCTCTTGCTCACAGTCTAGATGTGAGGCTCCTAAAAGGAAATCCAGAGGAATTATAACCCGGGACAGTGCTGTCCAACAGAATAACAATGTGAGCCACAAATTTGAGCCACGTAGGTAACGTTGAATTTTCTAGTAGCTACATTTTTAAAAGTAGAATGAAACCGGGGAAATTAATTGTAATAATATGTTTCATGTCATTAAAAATGTTATAATTTTAACATGTAATCAATATACAAATTACTAATGAGATATTTTACATCTTTTTTTTTTTTGTACTATGTCTTCTAAATCCAGTATGTAACTTATTCTTATAACACATCCCGGTATGGGGATACATTTCAAGTTCTCAGTATAGCACAGTACTAGGGAAAATTACATCCTAGTGAACATTATTTTATAGGAAAAGAAGCAAGTATTGGACTGAGATGATGATGAGGATGATGATGATGATAGCTTTGCAATTACTATTATGTTTTTTTACTATTTACTACTTCTATTATACTTACTATAGTGGACTGTTTGAGTGTTTTACATGCATTTATTCAATTCTCAAAAAACACTAAAAAAGTAGTCAATATTATTTCCTTTTATAGATGAAGAAACTGAGGCACAGATGTAGATGCTGAAAGAGTGTGGAAGAACCCTGTAGATGACAGCAAGGAGCAGTAGGTGGTGACGACAGGTGAAGGAGTTAGGGGGACACTGTCTAAATTCAGAATAGCGGGTGACAGGCTCGGTATTTTCATGCACTCCTGGTGTTGAGTTGATTGAAAAGTTATGTCTGTTGTATCAGCTCTGCTCTATAAATGGTCCCTGAGCCATCATAAAATTAGTGCATTTCCCTAGGCAGCTAGCTTACTGCCATAAAAGGTAAGTTGGGAGAGAAACTGAAAATACAAAGCATTGAGAGCAAGCTTATACAAATGAAAAGTATATTGGAGATAATAGCCTATATCCCTAGTCTTGAATGCAAATCTTCTGTGACAAGGCCACCGGTGGGCAATTTTCTTGCATAGACCGTGATATGCATTATGGCCCCTGAAGTTGTGCCCCTAGCAACACTGCCCTGTGCTCATCTCCAGGCTTTTCTGGTCTGGGAAAATGAAGATTAGCCAAAATGAGGAAGGCATAGACTTCTAGTGATCCCAGGTAGTGGGAAGACGAAATGTGTGCCACAAAATTCTAACATCACGTGATAGAAGTATGTCTAAGACCCACAAGCAATAGAGAAGAGAAAGTCAGGAAGAAAAATGGAGGGAAAGGAGCTGTATTAGGGTGAGACAAGGCAGGAGTTAACAAGGAACAGGAATTCCAGGTGGTTGAGGAGTTCCCCTTGAGGCAAATAGGAGAGGCAGCCTAGAGATGTGGTCCTCTTTATTCATCTTATAAATTGTGCTGACAGCACTCCGGTACTTTTAAACTGAGTAACATGAACACACATCCAGTCAAAAACTGAGTCATTTGGCACTCACAACGTGTCCATGTGCCAAAACATGCCTGACTGACACCACTCTTTTGCACACCAAATTATAATGTATATTCACTCTAAGAAGCATTGAGGTGGAGTAAAGCTTTTTTTTTTCCTTTTTCTTCTTTCTTTTTTTTTTTCTTTTTTTTTGAGTTGGAGTCTCACTGTCGCCCAGACTGGAGTGCAGTGGCCGCTCCCGGCCACCGCAGCCTCGACCTGCTGGGCTCCGGTGATCCTTCTGCCTCAGCCTTCCAAGTAGCTGGAACTACAGGTGCGCGCTACCACGCCCGACTAATTTTTGATTTATTGTAGAGATGAGGTCTCGCCAAGTTGTGAACCCGCGGGCTTGGGCAATCCACTCACCTCAGCCTCCCAAAGGCGCGGGATTACAGGCTGAGCCACCGAGCCCGGCTCCTTTTTCTTCTTTCTATGGCAGTACTCTGGCCCCACGTTCAGCATTCCGTGCAATTTATAGGAAAACATCAGAAAGGGCATGTGACATCCACCTAATCCACGTGATTAGATTAGAAGGGGCATCTGCTGACAAATTGCAGAGATGGTTGATCCTGCAAAATTAATTGCAATGGAAACATTGACCTGTGAGCAGGAGTCTTTTTGTTTTTACAATGGCATTTAGGGATATGGCATGGATATCCCAAAGTAGACATTTAAGAATGTGAATTTGAAATTCAATAGAGAAGAAGGGAGGACGAGTGGAGGAAAAAGAAAGACAGCATGCCATTTTTCTAGATGTGACACTTAGCAATTTTTTTTTCCTTTCTCAGAAAGCACTGAGTGTTGATAACAATTGTGAAGGCTCTGAGACCTTTCAGTATTTTGGAGAAAATTTCACAAAGCAAACTTCAGTCATGTAAAATGGGTAAACATGATGTGAAATGTATTAACACATTTGCTGAATTCTGCAAATATATTTTTACACAATTAGCTTAATTATTTAGATACATATTAAACCTTGTTTGCCTCAAGCAATTTAACATGGAATTTAATTTCATATAATATCATAAGAAAAACACATCTATAAAAAAAACTGCATCTCTTCTTTCATGATAACACTTCTACCCATTATTATTTGAGATATAAATAGTTTGTATTTCAAGGATGATGAACCTAGTGAACAAGTGGTCCCCTAAATCCTGGTCTGTTCATGTGTTGTTTTGAAATAGACCTTGGTACCGCTCCATCAGTGACATTATAACAATATCCAAAATAGGGTACACCACCTCATTCAGAAATGAATAGATTTGTTTTAATTTACTTTGAAGGGACTTTAAAATGAAGACCAGACAGAACCAATTCAAAAAAGAGTTGCAAAGAAGGTGGGGATGATTGTAGTTCTGCAGATTTTCATGCTTGAGAGGCAATAGTAGTTACTGCTACTTTGAAAAATTCTGCCCAACGGTCATTGTTTGCTGCCATTCCATTAATATTTTCAATGAACTGTGTGTCGTATTACTTCCTGAGAGTGCAAATTATTTTTGGAAGTCCCTTGTGTCAGTCATCTTCCTAACAGGAAAAAATGGCACCATTAATGATAGAAGTACTTCGTGTGTGTATGGTGATTAAAAATTTTTAAAGAGCTTTCACTTACATTATCTTATTATGAAACAACTTGATGATCTAAGCAGTGTTTAGTATTGGCAATTTGCATTTGGAAAAACTCCATTTCACAAAGGGAGAAAATAAATCATAGTGCCATAGCCACTTAAACTGTGACCACACAGAGAGAAGTATTTTTATCTAATATGTTTTTGGCATTTTACTTTTTGACAAGCTATAGCATTCTGAAGCAAAGGGGAATACACACACACACACACACACACACTCTCTCTCTCTCTCTCTCTCTCACAAACACACACACATCTTCCAAAAAATTATCTTTTTAATTCTCAGTTATGTAGATTTGATCTCAAGAGCAATCTCTTTCTCCATATTATGTAACTTAAAGGCTTCTGGGGTTTGTAAGATGAGGAAATTCTCTGCCTGAGGGAAGGAAGGGGCAAAGTGAACAGCAGAGAGATAACATTCCAAGCTGAGACCACCATGAACCTCTATAGCACCCTGCTAGCCTTAAAAGGTTTCCTTTTGGGGTAGAAACCAATCACACAGGAACAAAGATCCCTTAACTCCATTTGTGTTACCTTCATTTAGAACTAAAGTAAGGGGGATGAGAAAAATATCTCTCCAGTAACTTCAGGTTTGCAGCTAGAAATGACTCCAGGAGCCAAGCAGGACTCCATTAGAGAGAGGCTGAAGGAGGCCTACGGCTGTCAGGATGAAGAAGTTTACCTCACAGACATGTTTGCAGTTCAGGTTGGCATCAATGTCAGTTTGAATCCTTTTTCACTCAATAGCCAAGCCTTGAGAAGGGGCTTTAGTTGCCAATCTGATTGAGGGTTGACACCTCAATTAGAAAAGCTTCTGCTCAGTGAAGTTCCGGGGTGGAAATGGAAAGAAGCCACCGACCTCCATATACCCAGGAGTGAACCCAGCACTCTTTAGAGGACAATGCATTGCAGAGGACCCTTGACATTCTCATTTTTAATGAGCTTGTTTTCTACAAACCTGAGGGTCCAAGCCTTGAGCACCTTGTAACATTATTAAAGTCCAATTTCAAATTGTGCTTCTCTGAAGGAAAAAGTTTCTTAGTTAGCAAATGTGCCTAGATGACAACCTGACATCCACCACTCACTGTAAGTTAGTTACTCTCCTCCTCTTCAACCAGGCACAGTATTTCAGAGGAAGATTTTTTAAAATTTTAATCCCTTTTTGTGAAAAATAACCGTGTATGTGTGTGACAGAGACTGTAATACTCCCTAGATATTTTATTTGTTTTCTTGCAGCTTGGCAGGGCTGTGTGACTGATCCAATTAAACGTGTGTGGAAATGATGGGTCACTTGTGGGCTGCAGCAGGACTGCTTCGGGGGGATTCTCAATTCTCTCTCTTCCTTCCTCTGCAGTGGCAACTGAGGAAGGCTTGAGTTCCAGAGAGACAGCTACATGATGGATCCCTGTGTGACCACATGGAGCTGAGCCTCTCACTCACTTCCACTGAATATGCCCTGTACATGGGAATAAGTCTGTGCAGTGTTAAGCCACTATGATTTTAACACTGTTCACTATCTCAGCATAGTCTCACCTTTCCCAACTAATGCAATAGGAGAGCTAAAATGTTGATAATATTCTAAAGCAGTGTGCAATGAAGACTTGCATCAGGAACTGATAAAAAGATACTTTTGGTTGCAGATTTGAGACTTGGCCCTTACTGTTGCTGCTCCTGATGTAAGGGACTTAGCAATGAAGAGACAAACTGAAATTAAGTGTTCATAAGCAGCACCTTTTGGAAGACTCACAGCATCTGATTGGTTGCCAAGTTTGGTCTTTCAACTACTAAGCATGCCACATGGCTGTCCAGTCTCTCCAATTCTACTGGCATTAGACAGAAGTCACCTTGTCTCCTCTAAGCTCTGGTACCCACTCTAGCTACCACATAGTCCACTGGCCTCATTTCAGCTTAAGTTCTTTTCACTTGCCTGCTAGAATTTATTAATAAGTTCCCATTGCACTCCAAAAAAAGTGTAAAATAACATATATGGCCCCAAAGGCACAATGTGATTGGATGATAGGGATGAGAGGCAGGAAGAGAGCCCTGTTTAACTTACCCCAGGGTACCAAATGGACTCTTACGGCAACTGACTATGGCCTAGTCAGTTATTGGAGGACTTAGCTTTAGGTTCAAAACAAAATGTTTGACAAAAATAAATTTAATGTCTACCAACATCCATTTCCAAAATTGCAGATGAGGAAAGATATGATTTCAATGAAAAGGATTAGCATCCTTTTAGATCTCATGCTTCTATAACACTTAGACTTTTTGTCAAAGTTAGTTTCCAAAAACTCTTCTGGATCTGACAACCGCCCCTCTTAAGACTTTCTGCTAGTCCTTATGTACTATTCAAGGCTCTGCGTGATCTGGCCTAGGTATTTCTCTTTGTCCCCCCGACACACCATGCTTTTTCACAACTCCTTGCCTTTCTATGTGCACTTGGATGTGTGAACAACTGGGAGACCATTTCCCCCTGTTTATTTTCTATTACTTTCATCACTCAAGGCCCACATGCCCTTCTTGTGTACACTTCCCTGACTTTCCCAGAGTTAAGTGAGCTCTCACCGTACTTGCTAAATAGTTCTGCATCAGGATTGACCATGTTGTATTATGACAGATATTATTATCGTTATATCATGTCATTATCATTATATGCTATAACATATCATTATATGCATATCATATTATTTTATGTTTCTTTCTTCCTAGACTATAAGCCACATGAAGATAAGACTCCATATTGTCTAGCTCAGTATCTTTCTTTCTTCCTCAGATGCATAGACCAGTTCTAACATCGAATACACATCATAAGCTCTCAAAAAATGCTCTTTTTTTAAACCTACCATCCTTTTGGGTATTGTTAGAAGAGAAAGTATAACCTATTGGAAGATCTATATTTTTTCTTCTTTTTTGACTGTTATCATTGATTACATCACAAAAGCTTGCTAAGAAACATCACTTATAAATGACTTATTTCTGAAAGAAAAAAAATGTGACTGCTTCACACAAGGCGCTATTTCTGAGGCTCTCCAAGATCCTTGAATGCCAGGAAGAGTCAAAGGACAAAGTGCTGCTGGGTACCATTCTGAGCAATAAAAATGGTGCATCTGCCATCTAGTGGTCATCATGTGAAAATGCACCTGGACTTGAGCAAAAAAAGTCTCCGGGGCCATCCTGTAGTGAAGACCATAAAACTAACACCTAAGGTGTGATGACCTCCTTCTATGTTCCAGACACTGTGCTAAGTGCTTTACATGTATTACATTATTTAATATTCAAGAATGCATGTGAATTAGATCCTACGTTACACCCATTCTAGAGATGACACCTGGTAGCTTGACTTCAAACTTCACATCGTTAAAAGCATTATATATAAATGGCAGACAACTGAGCTGAGCTCTATGCAGAAACATCAATTCCTGTGTTAATATATGTAATAATTATGAGAATGCATTTATAATTTTAAAGTTGGAAAAATATGTTCATAAGTTTTAACTTTACAACAACCCCATTACTATTATATTTGTGTTACAGATGGAAAAACTCTCTCTCAAGAGAAATGATACCATCATTTAAGGTCCCAAAGCCAGCAATTGATAGAATTAGAGTCAAACTTAAGTTTTAATCTAAACTCCATACCGCATCCACTGCATTGTATTTCAAGTATGGTGATGACAAAAATGTCACAAAAGGTTTTTATAAGCTTATTTTTTTGAAACGAAGTTTTCATTCTTCTAATGTTTAGTGCCTCGGTTTCCTTAAAAGTAGAGTAAATATGGGGCTTGGAGAGTCTGGGACAATCAGAGCATAAACGCCATTGAGTAGCCAACTCTCCTGTCTTGCAGAGGGTCTCCTGTGCTAAGCACTCTTCCTGCCAGCACATTCCATTTACCTGCAAATCAAATAACCAACACCAGATTACAGATCCAAGGAAAAACCTCTCACTCTCTAAGTTTGGTTCACTTATCCAGTTTAAAATATAATGTTTTAGTTATCTTAATAACCACCAAATCACTGATTTGCCATTTCTTCCCAGCATCCCAAGCCTCTTAGAAAATCTGCTTAGGTCATGCTATAGTCAGCCAGTGGGGAAGCTCTGAGTGGCTCCTGTAACTACCAAGGCTCGGATCATAGCACTATGCAACTTTATAACACAAATCTCAGCTTCTAGTTATAGGATATGTTCTTTCCCTTCATTGAAATTCTCTCCCTGTTCCTTCTGGCTACACTTCAAACTTTCCCATCCTTTGTTCAATACATTATCTAATTCCTTCATTAATGTATTTATTAAGACTGTATTATGTAGTCCCCAACCTCATGGAGCCTGTAATCTAGTAGAAGGACATATGTAAATTAAAGTAATAGGCAATGTCGGGCATGGTGGTGCTCACCTGTAATCCCAGCTACTGAGGCTGAGGTGGAATGATCGCTTAAGCCCGGGAGTTTGAGGCCAGCCTGGGCAACATAGTGAGACCTTGTCTCTAACAATTATTAATTAATTAATAGACAAGAGTATTATAGATTGTGCTAATCACAGGTGAAAATAAACAGCTGATGCGGTGAAGAGTAACAGTGTTTGGGAGGACCTGTATTTCTGGACATGTGGGCTGAGACTTGAATGAGTAAAGAAGAAAACTGGGGTAAATCACACAGAGTAGGACTGGCTGCTTGAGACCCATTCAGAGTTACTACCAAGGAATGTTGTCCCTACAGTCACACCTCTAATCTGCTTTCTATCTTCTCATCTTCCCATCTGTCTTCCTGACCTCTTGGCATTTGTAGTTCATCTGTATACATCCTCATAAAGATTTACACATCCCTACCCCTTGGGTTTTGTACATCATGCTTGCACGTCAATGGAAGACTTTATTTTCTAAGTTCTTCATATTTATACCTCTCTTAACTGCCCTGGTGTGGTGGGGTGGATAAGAAAAAAGTAACCAGCAGATTTTTGTGGTGAGAGAAAGGATATAAAAATATCTGAAAAAAAAAGATGCTGGATAGACAATGGGTATGACTACAGATAGCTCAGGGCAGGTATGAGCTATATGATCATAGTAAAATGCTTCAAAGAGTAAGAATTTCCAGTGATATAAAAACTCACTGTTCTCTTAGCACACGGATGATTTGGAATTACTTGTATTTTGTGACATCAGGTGAGAATTAAACTCTTAAATATTTTGCTGCCCACAGAAATCATCCTTCATCACAGCAGTGACAAGTGTGTGGGTTATTCTTTGGTGAGGCCCATAGAGCCTCAATTACCATCCCTTGATAGAGAATGGATTCTGTGAAGCCAGATTCAGTGTCTCTATCAAAGTAGAATTTTCTTACTCAATAATTTTGTACACTGTGTTTTCAAGTCCCTTTCTAATCCCTCTCAAAATATACAAACAAACATTTTAGAAAGCCCCAAAAATATTCGTTTCTCTTTATTCTTCTTAGGCTAGCAGAGTCAGAAAATCCTTCACAGAAGAGACAAGCTAGATTATATTCAGCCTCACGCACCATCAACACAGTTGTCAGCCATGTAGCATGTTCATTATAGTGACGGTATAAGAAGCAAAGTGAACACAGCTGGATTTTCAGATCCCAGGTTGAGTCTGCAGGGCTGACTGTTAGAAACATCATCTTTTCACTTATACACTGTGAAAATTTGATCTGGAAGTCATTGAGGGAGAATATGGAAGCCCCATGATGTCACTCTTATTGAGTGACTTTTCTATTTCTGAGCTTTGGTTCAACGCAACTAGCAACATAAGCAAAATGATTATTAAAATAATATTTATAGACATACAATTACATAATGTTGGGAATTTTATAGCAGATATATTTCTTTCAGATAGTTCATAGTCCTGAAGTATTTTGCAAAATAATTAATTTGACACTTTAAAAATTTTATATATTTTTTCCTCTTCATTACCACCAAAAAAAAAAGCCCAATATTTTTCTTTTATGGAAAACCACTGTAGCTAAACAAAACTCACCATGAAAGAAATGCAATTAATAGTTATAAAAACGGCAGTAAAACAATTACTCTAATTGTTTGTCTTTTATGGATCTTTGGTTAAGGATTGAATTTTATTTTGTTTGTTTTTAAGTGCCATATTTAGAATTATTTTGCTTTAGATCTTAAACAAGTGGACCTTTATTTCTGTACCAGAAGTTATTGAAATGCAAGTCAAGGCATTCCATATGCTTCTCTTTTACTTAACTGCTTAATTAAACCATTCTACTGAATAAGATAGTTTCATTCATTCTCTTTTGTTTTAATTGGAGTCTCATTCTGTCACCCATGCTGGAGTGCAGTGGCACACTCATGGCCACCGCAGCCTTGACCTGCTGGGCTAAGTGATCCTTCCACCTCAGCCTTCCAAGTAGCTGGAACTATAGGCAAGCGCCACCACGCCCAGCTTGGCCTCCCAAAGTGCTGGGATTATAGGCGTGAGCTACTGCGCCTGGCCTTCATTCATTCTTTACTGCCTATTTAATTGATTGATTCTCTTTGTAGAGGACATAAAATTGCTGTTTTGGGGCTAGCTTACTGGAAAAAAATGAATATAATATCTGCATAATATGTGTCTTTCCATCACTCTTACATCCTTCTGTCTCATAATATAATATTATAAACAGCTGGTGTTGACCTGGCAACACCACAAAACACATTTGTTATATTCTAGACATCTAGATCAAAGTAAAGTGTCTCTGGATTGTTTTTTGAATTCTTTAAATGTTTCAAGACTCCATTTGATGATGTAGCCTTTTCATCTCACCTAATTCCCAGTTCTACACAATGGAAACTTTCTTGGAGAAAAATATCCTAAAACACCCTTGCTCATTTCTCATACAGCGGGCCAACTAACTAAATCCTTCACCTTGAGCTGCTAGATCTAATTCAACCATTTTCATTTTATTAAAAGAGACCACTTTAAAAACATATTTCCAATCTCCTTACCCCATTCTATTATTTTTTTCTTCATTGAGCTCCTGTATTTGTGCAAGTCATTATGAACCTTAATTAGGACATTAAAATTCTCCACAATGATTCTCTCTCTTTTTGTCACTGGAATAGAAGAGCTATCTCTTGCCACTTCCCCCACACTGTCCTTTAAAAGACTTAAAGGCAAAAAAAAAAAAAAAAATCGCATGCTCAGCTTATGCAATGTTCTTTATCTTTGCTGAATCATTATATAAGGGGCCAAATCTTCATATACTGTAAACTGTAAAACAGCTACAATATTTGGTAGGTCCACTTGCGTCAGTTGTCTATTTTAGAAGTTTGAAATAAAGATGCTTTAAAATACTAAGTCATGCATTGCCAAAAAATTAAGAAAACAGACTCAGAGAAGAAATATACTACATCCGACAAGATAAGATATGTATCCCTTTTGATTTCAATCAGGACGAGCCAGTCTGTCTGTCTATGTGGTTTTACTGCTTGAGAACCAGCCACTTACTTAGGCGTGCTTGGTGTGCTCTTTTTCTCCTCTCTCTCTCTGTCTCTGTCTCTCTTTCTCTCTCTCTCAAAACAAGTCATTAAGCCTATGCTGAGAGCTTCTGGAATCTTTCTTCCAAGTGGTCATCAAATGGTCCAGATGATGCTACAATCCAGAATCTGCAGGGAATTAGTGCCTCACGTTTGAACTCTGACCTATGGGTCAGAAACTAGGGAGGTGCTCTCTGTCCTTTATCCACTTCATGAACTGCACAGAGATTTTGCCATCCAGTCTGTTCAGAGAAGTATCATGTGTGCTGCCAAGTGACCTTGTGGGTCTCTGAGGTTTCTCATGAAGCAGAAGCTGAGCAGTAATGTCCCACATTGAGTTGCTTCCAGCCCTTTGTGCCTCCTCTTTCTTATTCTTGTTTCCTTGGGTTTGTACCTCTGAATAAAGCATCAGCACTTAAGCCTTGACTCAGGTTCTGCTTTTCAGGTAGCCATGCAAAAACAAATCCAAGAAAAGAAATAGGCTTATTTCTCTACATCAGTTGAGAGTCTCTAAAAATTACTGAGAAATTTTCATCTTCAATGGCAAATTTACCCTATGTTTATGGGTTTCAAAGTCTGACTTAATATTCCCACTGATATATGTGTCCTAATATAAATTATTTAGTACCTGATTTTATTTAATGTTAAAAGATTCCAAATATGTTTTGGGTTTTAACAAAGAATTTATTTAAAAATATTTCTTTTTTTTGTTTGTTTTTTTGAGTTGGAGTCTCACTCTGTCACCCAGACTGGAGTGCAGTGGCCGCTCCCGGCCACTGCAACCTCGACCTGCTGGGCTCCGGTGATCCTTCCACCTCAGCCTTCCAAGTAGCTGGAACTACAGGTGTGTGCTACCATGCCCAGCTAGTTTTTTTATTTTATTGTAGAGATGAGGTCTCACCAAGTTGTCCAGGTGGGTCTCGAACCCGCAGGCTCAGGCAATCCACTCACCTCAGCCTCCCAAGGCGTGGAATTGCAGGCTGAGCCACCGAGCCTGGCTAATATTTATTTCTTAAACTGATATAAACAGGGAAAATGGCAACTCTACAGTGGAGAACCCTGGCAGACACCAGCTTAATCAAGGGATTGAAAGTTGACAATGTCAACATTGAACAATCCAACATGATGTCCCTTCTAATACAGAGAAAAACACCCGTCATAATTGTGGTATTTCTGACCAAAATACATTATATGAACATAATCATGAGAAAAAACAGACAAACCCAAATGAACAGACGTTTTCTAAAATGTAACTGAACTACACTTTTCGAAAATATTAGGCTAAGAAAAATAAAGAAAGGCTGAGGAGCCATTTCTAATTTAAGGAGGCTGAAAAGATATGACAACTAAATGCAATGCATGCTCTTTGATTGAATTCTGGAGCAGGGTGAAATACTATGAAAGATAACATTGGAACAATTGATGAAATTTCAGCGTGAACTGCAGATTCTGTAATATAAGTTATACAGGGAAAGGTTGGGTAGAGCAGGTCTCAGGAGAGGCAAAGAGTTAAAGAAAGAAGAGAATGTTTGAGTGTTTATTACCTAGTCTAACATCAATTTCTGTAACAAAGTTTTCAGAGGCTTACAAAACAATAGTTTATTTCTTGCTCATATAACAACTCATGTAGCTGCTTTTGATTGATGGGCAGCTTTTCTCCAAGTGGTGATTCAGGCACCCACCCCTTCCCATCTGTGGCATCACTATCTCGCTAGCATCTCAGTCCTCTACAGGCAGCAGTGTGTGAGAGGGAAGGGGAAAGAGAAGAGTGAACAAGGCACAATTGCCTCTAAAGTTTTTGCCCTGGCACACATCACTTCTATTCACATTGCATTGGCAACAGTTGGCGATGGCCACACCTAGCTACAAGTGAAACAGAAATGTAGTCAATGGCTTGAGCTGCCTCCTTCCAGTAACAAAACTCTATGGAAATTGGAGCACAGATTTTTGGTAATTGGGGTAGCAGAGGGAAAAAGTTTTTCTTTTGCAGTAAAATTGCAAATAAATTTGCAATAACATAACTACCATTTATGGAGCACTTACTACGTATCAGATATAATGCTAAAATGTTTACATGTCATTTACACAAAATTCATATGAAATAAGAACCGTCTCCATTCTACAAAAAAATAAAAATAAAAAACAAAAACAGAAGTTTTGTGAGATGAAAAGCAACTTGCCCAAAGTTACATGACTAGCTGATGATATTTTGAAGTATGCCTTGTTCCCAAGTGTCTGTAGTGATTACACACGTGAATTTGGGGTGGACAATCTATTGTTCAAACCTTGGCTTTGACTTTTTGGTTCCTTGACCTTTGTCAAGTTACTTTATCTTCTTATATTGCTCTTTTCCCATCTATAAATAGGAATGATGTTAACCTCGTAGAGTTTTTATTTTTCCAAGAAATGATAATGCTTATGAAGTTCTGATCTTAGTATTTCACTAAGTACAGAAGATGCAAATAAGTAGAGGTCCTGAGTCCAAGTACTACGACGTATTAATCCTTGGATTCTTAATCTCTCTCTGCCTCAGCTTTCTCCCCTGTCAATATCAAAGGATGACTGTTAAAATTAAATGGCTTAACATATAAAATAATCTTCTCACTGTGTGTTACAGAGTAAGCATTAAATAAATATTTGTAGCAGTTTTCTATTATTGTTGTAAAAAGTTAACACGACTTTAGTGGCTGAAAACAACATAAATTTACTCTCTTTCAATTCTGGAAGTCAAAGGTCCAAGATCAGTCTCAGTGAGCAAAATCCAAAATGTTAGCAGCTGATTCCTTCTAGAAGTTTAGGAGAGAATCTGTTTCCTTGCTTTCTAGTTTTCTAGATTCTAGTGGCAGCCTGCATTCCCTGGCTTACGGTCTCTTCCTCCATTCAAAGTCATCCATATACTTCTCTCCTCTTTGACCTCTACTTTTGTTCTTATATCTTCTTTCTCTGATCTTACTCTCTCGCCATTTTTAAGGACTATTGTGATTACCTTAGATCTACTGAAGTAATCCACGGTAATCCCTCCATCTCAGGTGCCTTAACTTAATCACATGTACAAAATCCCTTTTGCCATGTAAGGTTCCATACTCACAAGTTCTGGAGATTAGGATATAGACAGCTTTGAAAGTCATTATTCAATCTGCCATAGTGCTAGCGGTAGTATTTGTATAATCAGAGGTTATTCTAAATTAGGTGAGATAACACATATATGTGACTAGTACAATACCAGTATTCTATTAGAACTTGATAAGGTTTAAATTCTTCATCTCTCAAAAATATCCTTGGCTGGGAGGGGTGGCTCACGCCTATAATCCCAGAACTTTGGGAAGCCAAAGTGGAAGGATTGCTTGAGCCCAGGAGTTCAAAACTAGCTTGGGCAATAGAGTGACACTTTGTCACTACAAAAAATTAAAAAACAACAACAAAAACAAAAACAAATTAGCCGGGTGTAGTGGCATATGCCTGTAAGTCCTAGCTGCTTGGGAGGTTGAGGCAGGAGTTTCACTTGAGCCCAGGAGTTTGAGGCTGCAGTGAGCCATGATCATGCTGCTTTATACCCCAGCCAGGGGGACAGAGTGAGATCCCAACTCAAGAAAAAAAAAATCCTTGATAACCTCTGGTGCTTAAAGTGGCAATTTTGGCACCCCCCTCCCCACCCCAGAGGAATCAAAATAATTATCCAGCCACTTCACTTTAACAGCATTAAAAACTAATACAAAAACAAGCAAATAAGCAACCAAAGAGCTGATGTGTCTGTGTTGATATGAAAGTTGTGAAGAAAATTAAAATTAAAAAAAATTTTTTGATTAGTTGTTTTTAAAGAAATCTAAATATTTTAGCCTTAATCTATTTTGTGGTGAAGAACTGGCTCAAGTTTTATTTCTATTTTCTTATAGTATAGCCAGGACTATTGCCTCCATAGCTTTTTCTGTTGTTCAATGAGCCTGCTTCAAGATGTTGGAAGACCATGAGCTTTTATGCACCCTAGATTGCTCACCCTTGTGCTTCCAATGGAAGAAGTCATTAAAGACTCAGCAGGACCAGGCATTTTTAGAAACTTTCATGAACAGAGGAAGAGATCCACGCTTAAAGAATAATAATTTTTTAAAAAACCAAATTGCTCAGCTGAACCTGCAGATGATCTGACTTTTAGTTACTATAAGGTGTATTTTATGACATTAGAAACATGAGAACATGTGTTATCTGGCCTGGAGGGAAAAGCAGCACCCCTAAATTCTAATCGTTTCTTTCACCAATCCAAAGGAAATCTCTTAAGGCTTTCAAAGGTTGGGTTAACAACACTGAAAATATTTTTATTTTTCACACTCCTCTGCTTTTCTTGGTTCCATCTGGGACCAGAAGCCAGCACGTTGAAATACCAGGAGAAAGGCAGTCCTCAAACATTTCCAGCCTGACGAGAAGCAGGAAATAGCAGAAAGCTCAGAAGGGCAGATTTTCTTTTCCGCCTACAAGATTTCCAGGCTAATTTAATATGTTAACAAGTTTGCATAGGTATTACTCGACATGATTTGGGAATGCCCAAGTTTTGAAACCTGCTAGGATCTTTGTTTCTCAAAAATGAATATTCATTTATTGTCCATGTGTTATTAATGTGTAATATAAATGATATCATTTCAATTTATGTAACAACTTTTGTGTGGGAATTCTGACATCTTCAAATAACGCAACTGTGGCGATTATTTGCTCTTCAAAGTATTCATTAAGAGATGAGTGTTGGCCGGGCTCGGTGGCTCACCCTGTAATTCCAGCACTTCGGGGGACCGAGGAGAGTGAATTGCCTGAGCCCGAGGGTTCGAGATCAGCCCCGGCAACTTGGCGAGACCTCGTCTCTACAATAAAAAAATCCAAAAAAATTAGTCGAGTGTGGTAGCGCAAGCCTGCAGTTCTGGCTACTTGGAAGGCTGAAGCAGAAGGATCCCCGGAGCCCAGCAGGTAGACGCTGGGGTGGCGGTGAGTGTGCCACTGCACTCCAGCTTGGGCGACAGAGTGAGACTCTGACTCAAAAAAAAAAAAAAGAGATGAGTGTTGAAATGGGAAGTTGGGATTTGTTTAAAGGCAAGCATGATGTTGGTTTCAGTTCACTGACAAATCCAGCAAAATCTTTATTTAGTTATATGAATAAATGCAAGGAAAAGTAGGAGTACCAATTGTTTTTAAAAAGCCAAAATGATTTAGCAAAGAATGTAAAAAAAACTCAATATTTTCTGCACATAAGTAAACTCACCAACTCTAAGTTCTCCAAATATGGCTCCAGAATGTTCTGGAGGAGCAAGAGCCAACTCTCATGAGTCAACAAAATAAAAATACCTTAAAAGAATGATTTAATAGCTACTTTCCATGCCTGGTTGTAATAGAATAAGCCTCATTGATTTATTTATTTTTTAATCTACAAGACATCGTGAAACCGGGCTTTGTGTGATAGCTTGGACTTTTTCATATACTCATATTGAAAAACACTAGAGACTCTGGGGAAAGAAAATAATTTGCAGCAGCAGCTCCTGGTCATAAGGGATTTAACAATCATGGAGCCCAATAAGGCTACACTTTCTTACTTTTCCAAAACAGCCCCAAAAGCACAATGGATTTTACTCATGCTACACTAGCATTCATGGGAAATTTGTTTTCACAGGGTTTTTTAGATCATTAACACGATGAAGTTGGGCTTGTGGCTGTTATGAGTCTTAGGTAGCATCTCCAGGTGACTTTAGTCACCATTCAACATTTGTGGAGCATCCAGCTCGACATGACAGAAACTGGGTTCCGTTAGATTAGAACAATGGCTTCCAAGCCATTTTTGATGAATGGCTGATTTACATATTTTATCTTAAAACGTGTGCTGTCTTTGGATGATACTATGCTATAGATATTCAGTGATCTTTGTCTTAATGGAGCTTAAGAGTCATGACAGAATACAGACAATAAGTTGGTTAACAAACACATGTGAAATCATAAATGTATGGAAGTGCTGACAAAAAAGAAAGGAACAGGATGCAAAGCGGAGGAGAAGGAATGAGGAAAAACGTATTTATTTAAATAATAATCATTGCGCAATCTGAATCCATTTAAAAAAAAACTGAGGAAGAGCATTCCCAGGAAGCATGTGCCATACCCTTGTTACAGGCTAGTGGATGATCCCATCAGATCAATTTTGGCCTGTTGATCAGAGGAAGAACAAACATGTGCTCTCCATCTTCTGATCTGAACATATTTGGCTTCTCCAAAATTATTTGGGCCCCTTAACTCAGCCCTGCTGTGACTCATTCTCTTCCTTATTCCTCCCTCCACCATCCCCATCCTGGAGAAAAGCCAAGTACATGTTCTAACCAGCACTGGGTAACTTTCCTACTGTCCTAACCATGTGACCTTCCATGCCCACGACTGTAGGATGCTAGCTTTTCCCATCATTCTAAGTATCCTCATAATCTCAAAAGGTATAGGTACCCTTTTCCTAATAATGCCATTGCAAAAATTAACAAGTCTGGATGGAAAGTTTAAGGGGTTGTAGAGTTATGTCCAGCACTCTTTTGCTCACCTTAAGCCCAGTGTTCCCATTTCATTTATGATTCAACTCTCTTCTCTTTGAAATTGTGTAGTTATCAGGATAAAAACAAAGCTGAGCCTAGGTAGGATAGTGACAAAGGAGTTGGTTATGGGGTCTCCAGGAAGAATGGGACTATGCCCCAAAGCTGTAAGTGAGGTCGACAGATAGAAGAGAAGGTAAGATGGAATTATGCTGAAAATGAGATTGTGTTTCTAGCTAAATGAGGGAATAAAATTAGATTTTTAAACTTTAGCTCTCTTGCTAATGCATTCTTTATAGCTTGCTTCAGCTACATAAACTAGAACTTCAAGAATGAAAACACTCATATAACCCTGGAATTAATTTTTACTAGTGTTAAACCAATCATTAAAAATAACATTAGTGATGAACTTTGATTTTTTTTTTTGCCTGCCATCCTAATTTTAAGGACAAGTTTTACTTGTAAAGCAATAAATTGAATTAAGATTCATATGGAAGTATTAGGGAGCCACCTGCCTTGTTTAGACAGGGGAAATAAGCAATTATAGTGTAATTATAATACATCTCTAAAAAGTTGGCACCAAAAAAGAGAGAGAAAAATTTTTAAGAAACTGGACTTGTCCAATCTTCTGATCTCAGTCAAGTTCTATTTTTCACTGACCACACCCCAAAAGCACTAAAGTGTTTCTCAAAAGAGGGTAGCCAAGCTAGTTAGTGACCTCACCCATCCACAAGAGTTGGCCGAATCCTTTCCCTTGTATATAGTTCCTTTGTGAGAAACATTTATAGTTGTGCCTTTTAAGGCTTAGAAATAACCAGCTGTTTCAGCCTTTTTGCAGAACTCTTGTAAATATTTATATACTTTAATATCTCAGTTTTAGGTTCTGAATTTTTGGCATAAGGATTTTATCAATACAAAAGGTGTGTGTTTTTAGGTAGTTTATCGTTCTCTTATCTTAGGAAAATGATGCAAAATCTAACCCTTCGTGGACATCCTTCCCAGAACTCCCTGCAAGAAAAGAGTTTCATCTTCCAATCTTCTACCTTCCCTCCTTCCTTTCTTTCTTTCCTCCTTCCCTCTCTCCCTCCCTTCCTCCCTTCCTTCCTTAGGGTTGTTATATTTAGCTTTATTATGTAGGCAGGTAGTTATTAAGGCTGTATCAATAAGTCAATAAACGTAATTCACTTTTTATTTAACAAGCTTGTCTGCTCAGAACTGAAGATACCAAGACAAATAATACACAGGCCTTGCCCTTAGATCACTATGACTAGTGGGAAGAGAGGTGAGGAAACTCAGATGTTGTGCGTGAAATGAAGAGTGACAGAGAAAGTTTCCCAAACTCCATGGTCTTTGGCCTGACTTCCAGTGGATGACAAGGGATTTAACAGGCAGAACAACAGTGACAACAACAAAAGGAAAGAACATTCCAAGAGGAAGAAATAACATAAAGGAATGCAGGAATAAAATAACATTGCATATTAAGTAAAACAAACTGGGAAATTAAAGATGGAGTCCACATGGGAAAATAGCTAGAGATAAGTGGGCAGTTCATGAAATTTACATGATGGGGCTAAGGAGCTTAGGTGTTTTTTTGAAGCCACTGGACAGTCATAGAAGGACTTCAGGTGGGAGAGTAAGAATCAGATATCTGTGTTAGAGAGATATGCGTGGGGGCAATGTGGAAGAGGTATTGGAACAGGTCAATTACACACAGAGCTTTTTCAGGCACATAATAAACTAGGCTGGAGGGAAGTGGTGCAAGCAGGAAGCAAGGCAGAAGCAGCAGGGATGAAGAGGAGATGTCCCATGGTATCTGTGGGATCTGGTGACTAGTTGGATGTGGGGTGGGGGAGTCAGAGAAATCTAAGGTACCTTCCAGAAGATTGGGAGTTGTCTTGGATGTAGACAAGCATGGAGCAATTTGTCAGTGGGTGTAATCTGTGTCATGACCAAAGAAGGTAATTAGAGCAATGCCCAAACTCCTCCTTGCCAGTTTAGAATAATCACTAGCAGACAGAACACACTAAGACCAGTGACTGACACAGGCTGGTACTGTGCCAGTCACTGGTCTTAGTGTGTTCTGTGTGTACAGAGAAAGGATTGAGAACACTGATTCAGGATCCTGAATGTCTGAATTCACGTTCTACCTTTGCCACTTACTGACTATATGACTATATGACAAGTTACTTAATCCATCTAGACCTCAGTTTCCTCACCCATGAAATAATACCAGCTTCATAATTGAATAATTGTAAGGGTTCATAGTTATAAGGGTTCATAGCTGTGAGGGTTAAATAATTTAAGTAATTAACTTAGATGAGTGATTGGCATGTAGAAAATTTTCATTGAATGTGATTATTATTATTGTTATCGTGTGTATTAGCTCACTTAAACCTTACAAAATCTATAGAGATAGGTACTGTCATCTTCATTTTTCAGAGAAGAAAACTGAGGCACAAAAAAATGTTAGAACTGGGAGATCAAAACAAGTAGCTAGACAGAAGAGTTTTTACTTTTCACTTCTTCTTTATAGTTGTCTGTGTAGTGTTTGGGAAGCCAAATTCAGGGACATTCACTAGAAGGGACTGTCTTAGGTAGAGGGAGGGAGAGGTATAAGTAGTCTGGGGAAGGAGGTGCCAGCACTCGTCATTTTAGTCAAAGCAATACCTGAGCATGCTACTCCCCTGGAAGTACTGACACCCATTACAGCCACCTCACCATGTCGACTTCATGACAAGCACTCAATGTGGTTAGGAGGGAGAGAAATATATGCTGCTGTGCTCTTGGACTATTCAGCTGATTCCTGCTTCCTCACACCTTGTTTCATGGTTGCCTAGACAAAGGAAATGCCAGTCAGATCATTGCTGTAAATTAGCTTAATTTGTCCCACTTTCAGTGCTATTTTCTCTGTCTAAATAAGTAATAGCCTGTGCTAAATTTGGAGTTTTCAAAGTATTTTTACGGAAAGAGGCAGTTTAGTGTAGTAGTTAAGAATTTTACTCTGGTTATCAGAAAGACCTGTTTGGCCTTGTTAACAATTAGCCAAATTTAGCAAATAAAGTGTCAGATACTTAGTTAAAGTTTATTTTCAGCTAAACAATGAATAATTTATTTTAGTATATTAGCATATAGTCAGCCCACATCCTCAGATTCAGCCATCTATGAATTGAAAACAAAACAAAGATAACAACCCAACAATAAAAAATAATACAAATAAAAAATACAGTATAACAACGATTTATATAGCATTTACATCTGGTTTGGTATTATAAGTAGTCGAGAAATGAATTAAAAAGTATGCGGGAAAACGTGTATAGATTTTATGCAAAAACTACACATTTTTATAGCTGGGACCTGAGCATCTGTGAATTTTGGTCTCTTCAGGGGTCCTGAAAACTGTCTCCCTCAGATACCAAAAGATTATTGTTTTTAGTATGTTTTCTGCGACACAGTTGACTGAAGAAAATATCTATTGTTTATCTGAAATGCAAATTTAGTTGGGCATCTTGCAATTTATCTGGCAACCTTATATGGGATTTAACTTATTTGTGCTTCCATTTTCTCACCTATAAAATAGGGATAATAAAAGTTAGTAATAGTGACCATGACTAGATTTGCTACAAAAATAAGGTATGTTAAGCACATAGGTAATGCTCAATATGTATTTATTGATGTTATTGTTATACTGTACTAGGATTATGGTAAGCTGGCAAAGTATGAGGGAATCTTTCAGCACTGATTCTTTCAATAACATTTTTAAAAGCTTTAGAATTGGGAATGAGGTGCATTCTGCTCAAGATATATTTGTACATTCGAAAAACAGAAATACTACTTGATTTTTCTGTTTTATTTTTCAAGAGAAACTAGATAAATAGCTCCTGTTTCCCAACATAATTTTCATATTTTCTCCTAACTCTTCTGCCCATAAGCTACCTGCCAAGCTAACTTTATAAAGAGGAAGAGGTTCCAGGCACTGAGGCCGTTATCGTTAAAAATAAAGTGGAAGCAACATGAGGTAGTGCTCATTAATCTTCCCTTATTTCCTTGGGAAGAATTTGGCAAAAACAGATTCTACGAACTCAGCCAGCCATCTTTGAAGGCTATTTGCCCTGGGCCAATTATATATTACACGATAAGTATACCCAATAATTAACTAATGAATTGGTTTCTTTGGGAAACGATCAGAAGTGTCAGGGATTGAAGAATATTTAGATTGCCGCTATGAGTTTTGCTGAAGAAACATCTGGTTCTTTTTTCTTCAATCAACATGCACCCTGAAGGGTCCCAAATTCAAAAATGATTATATTTCATGTCATTTATGTGCCTTACAGTTTGACAAATTTAACTTGTAAGAATAAGTGATTCCGTGTTCAATTTACGTTGATCCCATTTTCATCCAAACATCCAAAGAGAGAGAACCATTATAGATTGATAAAAGCTGCTGATTGATCTATTGATTTCCAGACCTTAAATCTCCTAGGGAAGTCTTTGTAAAGTTCGTGTTCATAAAATTCTTGTTCTGCCACAAAAGCTCCCAGTGGATTGTGTTTCTCAACTACAAGGAAAATCATCAGGGACAAACCCAGAAAATGTTTCTTTAGTATACACTAGGCAGGAGGGCCTTCCAAATTCAGTCTCAATCTGGTTTCTTCAAAGGTTTATTTTTATTTCATTTTTGAAAACTTTTAATTTGAAGAGGGGGGAAAAAGCCCTTTAAAGCATAACAACCCGCAGTGATGTAAGTGCCTTTCTGTCTCATATATAATCATGTCTGTTTGGACGTGCTGTGTGTCATGTCCAGGGCTATGGTGCCACATTGAGAACAATATTGAACTAAATAGTTTTGACAGAACAGCCAGACCTTTTCTTGGGGCTCCTGCTATATTGCATATCTGCTTCTTTGTACACAACGGGGTAAGCGAGTGATGGAAAGCAGAGAGTTCAATTGTGGTTAGAGTCCGCAAAAGAGCCATCAATGGAAACTCTTTACTGATTTACACTGCCGCCTGGAAGACAGAGTTTAGATGACTATATTTTTCAGGTTATCAGTTATAAGAAAAAGCAAAATCGTTTTGCTAAAGTGTGTGCTGCAGTACAATAAATATTATGAGTTATATCCATGCAGATTAATGTCAGCCTATGAGAGTAGGCTGAAAGAACTTTGTTAATCTAAGCTCCTCTTTTCCATTGCTTTATGAAGAGTAGTTTATGGGTATTGGGTTGTGTGAGTGAACTCAAGGTGCGTTTGTCTCTAGGCATAGTGTTGTATGTATTTATTGACAAAGAGTTCATCCTTCTGATGGTGTTATTTACTGGGATAATTTATTGAAATTTTTAATTTAATATTATTGTTAGTGCCACCCTTCCAGAACCCCACTCCCATCCCAGAAGGTAGCTCAGCTTGTAGTTCTATGTGTCTCACAGTAAACATAAGAGGCTTGGTTTTCAAAAAAAGCTGAATTGACCAAAATAAAGGAGGGGCTTAGAGAATGGAGAGGTAGAATCTATAAAGACTGGTTGATATTTTCCAGAAGACAATCAGAAGATGAGTTCTGGGGCCTTTGTGACTGATGGGAAGATCTGTATCAGGCTCCCAAGCAGCACTGAGATAAAACATGTGTTGGGCTGGCCAGTGAATGCATGCTGATGGGACTTCACTCTAAGAACAAAATCCCTGAGTGTCACTGAAGGACCACGGCACCCATGTTCGGCACAGAGGGAAGGATCTGCTTACCCTTGCATTGGCCACATGGGCCACATGGGCTAACTGAATTACAATGGACCGAAAACTGATTCCACTGATAGCAGCATTTATCTTCCCCTAAGTGTTATAATTCTGTCACCTTTTTCAGAAGTCTTATTTTCACTAGAAAAATTGGATTTTTTTTCATTCTGGGTTTGAGGCCTTCCCAACAAATATAGTGACTAAGAACTTTTAAATAAGAGGTTGCAAATTGGCAGGTCAATGGCTAAGTTCAGTCTGTAGATATATTTTGTTTAGCATGGTTTTATTCAATTTGAATAGTATTTTAGTTTTTCAAGTTAGACTATTTTTTTAACAAAAATCTAGATTTCTGGTTCCTTTGAGGGAAAAAAATCAGATAATGTGGCTTCGTGAGGCACACAGTGCCACTGTGTCCATTTTCAAGAGCTGCATGATGAGTGCCATGTACACTCTCCAATTTACTACAATTCTTTCCATTCCTTTCTCTCCCTACCCAGGTCTGTTTCCTTTGTTGCTATTTGTTGCATGGTCCTTGTAGGCATATTTGTTTACAACATCCTTAAACTGAACAAAAAGGTATGGGTAAACTGGAATCAGGATAAATTTCAAGGACAGAAATGTGAAAAATAACACTTTCAAGCAAAGAACATGACAAGTTAAGTTTAGACACTAAATTGGTACTCAAATCAGGGATCAAAATCTAAGTGGAATGAGATGCAGCAATGTATTAGTATACTAGTCTATTGCTTGGAGTAACAAGTACCCTGACACTTAGTGACTGAAATCAACAAAAAATCAGTCTTTACCTCCTACAGTTTCTGAGGATCAATAATATGAGAGTGGCTTGCCTGGACAGTTCTGGCTTGGGGTCTCTTCCAAGGTTGCAATCAGACAGTAGCTGGGATGTGGTCCTCTCAAAGGCTTCTTTACTCTTTGGTCTGGGGTCTGGGAAGATACCCTCTCTAGGCCAGAAGTGGATCCCAGGGCATGGATCGCTATGCTATGTGTTCTAGCCACATGGTCCCCCTAGCCTCTGGCACCAAAGCCATGTGCCCTGTGAAAGAGAGGCAGGTGGAAGAAGTGGCATCCTTTTAATGACAGCATCACAAATCCCAGAGCCCCAGTTTAAGCACTGTAGTAGTCACAATCTCCTCCCCACAATTGAAGGAAGGGATCACAGACCCTGCCTCTTGAAGGGAGGGGCACGGGTCACATTGTAAACACAGCCTGTGAAACGGAAGGCTGCATATTGGTGTGTTTACAATTGGAAAATGCACTTTGCCACAAATAAAAATTAGATATGAGATCAGGAACCCAGGAATTCTGAATGATATAAAAGCAAATAAAAATTCAGGTTGCTTGAGAAGAATGGGACATAGAAGAAAATGTCTGGAGACTGGAGTATCTGCCTGTGTCGGTTTGGTTTTCTCCACCAGACCGTCGCCCAAAGGTTAACTCTTGCATTCCCAGGCCACTTAGCATCACCAGGTTCTGAAACTCACATTCCTCCTTGGACGGCATCATTTGCTATTACCCAGTTTTCCACTTCAACCAAACAAACAGCCTTAATATTCCTGTGCTGAACTATTCATGAAGACTTTGCCTGGCTCCTCTAATCTGGGATGCTCTCTCTCCTTCATTCACTGTACTCCCTTCTGCCTTCAGAATCTGGGCCCACATCCTCCTGCAGGCAACCTTTCCAGCGCTGTCAGTTCACTCCATCAGGGGCCACATGTCAGACAGATTTCTCAAGTAGGTAACTGGCCCTTTGCTATTTATAGGCCTTTTTTAAACTGTGAAAGATTTTTGTTTGTTTGAGCCAGGTCTCACTCTGTTGCCCAGGCTGTAGTACAGTGGCATGATCACGGCTCACTGTAGCCTTGACCTCCTGGTCTAAAGCAATCCTCCCACCTCAGCCTCCAGAGCAGTTGGGACTACAGGCACGCACCATCATGCCTGGCTAATTTTCCTGATTTTTTAAAGAGATGAGGTCTGGCTATGTTGTTCAAACTGGTTATGAACTCTTGGACTCAAGAAATCCCATCTCAGCCTTCCTAAGTGCTTGGATTATAGGCGTAAGCCACTGCGCCAGCCAAAAGCATTTTGAAATTATTATTTTTCTTTTCTCTCAATTTAAATAGATTGTTTGGCATAGAATGGACCTCCATGTTCCCTTTTTGCCTGGGGAAACAGAAGGCAAAATAGGTGAGTATCCTCTCCAGGCTTCCATGGCTAAGAGCTGACAGAGAGGGCATAGCCTGCACCTCCTGACTTGTGGTTTGGAGCTCTTTTTGCTACTCAGGGGTCAAAATGAGTGAGTAAGCTACAGGCCTGTGCAGGCCTGGCCAACAGATAATAGATACTGAGTATTTGGCACCACACAGTGTTTTGTTTTTAAGCTTTTAAGTAAGGCACAAACTTTACAGTTCTATTCAGACTCCACTAACCTCTACCACCAAATCACTTCACACATATCACTTTACATGCATTAAACCACACATATCACTTTACATGCATTAACCCATCTCACAACAACTCTATGTTATCCCCATCTTAGAGATGAGAAAACGGAGACAGAGAGATTAAGTTATTTGTCTACATTCTAACATGTAGTCAAGACTGAGAGCAGGGATTTGATTTCAAGCACCTTGAAAACAGAGCTCATATTCTTAATTTCTCTGCTGAGGAAAGTTTAAATAGACAAAACACAGCAATAATACATTTGGGTGATTCTAATTTTCTTAAGTCGTCATTATATTTTCAGATTTATAAAATCTATCTATAGGTTCATATTTGAAAAAGCAGGATGATAGAGCATTAAAGTCTTAATGTAGCTCATCTTCAAAATGAAATATAGTTCATGCACCATGAAAGGTGAATTTCACTACCTCAAAATGCCTACCATCTGGGTTTGATTTTTCAGGCTAAAACTCAAAATTTAAGTATTTTAGCCAAATCACCATCTTAATCTTTATTTTAGTCTCCAAATGTTTTTGTGGCGAGTGTAAAGATGAATGGAATTCAAAAGTGGCCATTAAGATTACTACCGCATGATGGAAACTAAAGTCTACTATATAAATCTAAATCCCTCCATAAATTTAAGAGAAGATTTACTGCTCAAAAATAAAAATATAAATCATTCTCATTTTCTAAATCATCGCTGCTGATGATCGTATTCAGCATGGTGAGAGATCACTATATTATTCTGGATATAGTACTATGTTTAAATTTACCAAGGAATCTCAACTGCCCACGGGATTTACTACTTCATGTACTTGCCAAGATAGAAGGTATTTCTGCATAATTCCTGCAGCTGAACATTATTGATGTTCTAAGTGCATGAAACATTTAATATGTGTAGCAAGTCCAGCAGGATCAGTTATTGAAATGAATTATGATTTTTATACCAAAACATTGAAGGCCCAATTAGAAGATCGATCACTTTTGAGGAGACTGCTTCCTCAATCTCTCTTATTGACAGAACAGGACTCAGCAGCAAGAGCAATTCATGGTAGGGTCAGATTGTGGCGGATCTTGAAAACCAGACTAAAGCATTTGAACCCTTACTGATAACCGAGGGTCATTTAAGGTTTTTTGAACAAAATGAGTGACATGGTCAAAGAAGTGTTTGGGAAAGGTTAATCTGGAAGTGTTGTGTGGAATGTTCTCCATCATGGGGTGACAAGAAAATGGACGTGTGGACAGAAAACAGTGAATTAATTCATGTCAGCATCTGAAGAACAAACCAAGTTCAACAGCTATCAATCCAGACCGAAGTTCAGGTCCATTATCCTGAATGCAGTGATCACTTTCAAGTGATAAGCTTTGAAACTCTGGATCTTTACTGACTGATGGACTTTGCAGGCTGTATTTAGAGGCCTGGGGAGAGAGAGAGGAGGAAAGAAGCCTAAGAAGCTGTGAATGCAGTGAGAGGAACACCCTATGTATCCCAGAAGTTGACATGAGGAGAACCAGTGAGCCACAGTAAGTTTGACTTTATTGATGACCTTTATCTGGAGGACTATTTCTGACTTCCTGTTCCCCTGAGCTGCTCTATCCCCTGTCCAGTTTCAACTCTTTTCTTATGCCTTCTGCAATAGATGCCCAGTCCTCTAGGCAGTTTTGATTGCTTTATACATCAGTACAGCCTGCACAGGTGTCTATTCTACCTAGAACTGAGCGGGTGAGCAGGCATTTCTTAAAATGACCTATTTCATATATCTTAAGGCATAGCAATGGCCCATCTTCTGTCATGCCTCCAATACATAATAATTGACAAATAACTCTTCCAAATTATTCTTCTAGACAGTTTGTCTAATAATGTTTTACTATTCTTTATTATAATATTTATTCTTATTACTATTATCATTTAGTTGGATAAGATTTTTCTATTGTTTCAGAAAATTCAACAGGACTGGGATCTGCTCCCACATTAAAAATTCCTGATTTTGTTACCTGCTTTGTAGCATGGAGACAGGTCTGGTTTAAATCAGGGGTGAGAAAACTCTTGTCCTCAGGACAGTCCCACCTCAAGATTTCTACTGTATCCTAGCTCTGTATGGCCTGTCTACAGACCTGAATACTTGGCTGGAAAATAAATAGGCTGGGCAGCTAAGAGACCCTTCAGCTAATACTTACCTCAATATAATATGAGTCTCTGTCTGGTTCGTCACTTTCTTTTAAATGAATTCCCCTGTCTTATTTATTCATTCAACAAATAGTCTTTGGGTATCTATGATATGTCAGATATTGCACTATGTGTTTGGGATGCAGCAGTAAAAAAACGCAGCAAGGTACCTGCCTTATAGGGCTTATAAAATAGGTCAGAGTGGGAGGCAGATATTGAAAGATAAACAACTATATATAGAATTATGAAAAGTGCCATGAAAGAAAACAAAGGGGATGGGTAAGAGAGAATTGCTCAAGGTGCACTTACTTGAGATCAACTGGTCAGAGAATACCTCTCTGAAAAAGAACATTTACACTGTAGCCCAAATGATTAATAGGAACTAGTTAGATAAAGAGGTTGATAGGGAAAGGTACTACTGACAGAATAGGAGGTGCAAAGGCCCTAGGGAGGGAAAGAGATGCTGTTAAGTGCAAGGAACTGAGTTTCTCTTTGTCTCTCTGTCTCTGTCTCTCTATCTCCCTCTCTATCCTTGCCCTTCATTATTTCTGTTTTCCTCGTGTTACCTAAATTTATCGCATTCTTTTCTATCATAATCTTTTTGTTAGTATCTTCCTCCATAAGTTAAGTATTATATAAAACACAAGCACATTTTTAGGGAAGTAGGGCCAGAATTCCAACTTTTATTTGCTATTTAGAAGTTAGAAAACACTTCTTGGTGGCCATCTATATGATCTAGGCCACCGAGGGAGACAGTTTTAAGTATTTCAGAACCTCATAGGAAATGAATCCTTTATTCATGAACACAGAGATCTACTGACACATCTGATGAACAGAAAGTGTTGACAGAAGTCATGTTGCAAGGAGGAACAATGGCGTCTCTGAGAGAAAAGTATCCAACGAGAAGAAGGGTGAGCTGCACACCTCAATGTAGAACATAAATGATAGAGAAAATTGCACTTTATGTAAAGTATGAGGCTGTATGGGAACTTGCTGTAAATCAGGTGTCTGTGATGCCTCTCTGCCCTGGGAATACAGAGACAGTTTTACAGATTGCGTTTTCTACCCAACATACATTGTGTCCTTCAGCCTTTTCATAAAATCCCAATTTCCCTTTTGGTGGTATTGTGCCCATCTAAAACATGAAACTTCCCAGCCTTTTTTGCAGCTAGGTGTGACCATGGGATTAAATTCTGGCAAGTGGAATTGTTGTATAGACTTTCCAGAATAGCTCCTTAAAGGAAGTTTAGGAAGTATTCCTCTTTTCTCAGCTTCTTTCTTGCTGGTTGGAATGTGGTTATGATAGCCAGAGTTCTAGCAGTTATATTAGGTAATGAGGTAACCTTAGAATGAAAACTCCATGTTAAGAGTGTAGAGCAGAAAGAAGAAGCTTTGAGGCTTGCTGACAACAAAACCTCCATTCTAGCCCTGAACTGCTTACCCTGACTCTTATGTTATATGAACAGGAAATATAATTGCATGTTGTAGAAAGTAATGCTTGTTGTGGTTTCTGTTGTTTCCAAAATATGGAGTGAAATCTAACCTTGATTCAGGGTTCTACGTTTATTTCAGTTATCTATTGTGTACAGCCGTAATTTATTATTTCTCATGTTTCTGTGGGTCAGGAATTTGGGCAGAACCTAGCTGGACAGTTCTTTGGTTTCATATTTGTCACTTACGTAGCTGCATTTTTCTGAAAGCTTGGCTGTAGCAGGGACATCCAAGATGGCATTTCAAACTCCAGTACCTCCCTCCGCATGACCTCTAATCATTTAATAATTTTACCTGGACTTCCTTCTGGTATGTCAGTTGGGCCCCAAGAAGAAGCAAAAGAGAGCTGCCAGATCTCTTACATCTATTCTCAGAAGTCTCTGAATATCAATTCTATCATGTTCTATTGATCCAAACATGTCAATCCCAGACCAGATTCAAAAGGAAGGGAAATAGAGTTCTTTTAGGAGCAGCCCACCTGAGTCAGAATGGCAGTAATAATTGGCAACCATATTTGGAGACTGTTTACCAAATTAGTTAATATAAAAGAGCATTAATTGCCAGTCATTTGTGCCCCTAAATGCTACCAAACTGCCCGCTGAAAATGTAGGTAGGAAATGTAAAACCTATCAGAAGTACACTGTGAGACTGGTGATAACAAAGCTTCAAGATATGACAGACAGGTTCCTAGGAAGAAATGAAATGAGGTCACTACCCCCAACACTGTGATCCAGGGTGTTTGCAGGTGATATCATTATGGAACAAGAAAGAGCAGTGAATGATAAGAACAGCTAGAGCAAAAAGATTCCAGAGTCACTCTTCCCCTCTTACCTACATCTTGGGCCTCAACAAAGATTCTTAAAGAAACTTAAGAGCTTGCTTCTTTTATCTGAAAGAATATCAGGTGCACCCAGTGATATAAACTGTTAGAGTGACCTTCCAAAAATGCACAAGCATCCAATGCACAAGTATCCAAGAGATACTTAAGTTGCATAAGGATATTTCCTTATTCGCCTTTCCTAATTTAAATGAAAATTTATGTATATACTTTTCCTATGTATATCTATATGTAGATAAAAGGTTTTTTGTTTTGCTTTGTTTTTGTTTTTGAGTAGAGGTCTCACTCAGTCACCCAGGCTGGATCACAGCTCATGGCAGCCTCTACTTCTTAGGCTCAGGTGATCCTTCTGCCTTAGGCTTCCAAGTAACTGGGACTACAGGCATGCACCACCACATCCAGCTAATTTTTTAATTTTTGTGGAGATAAAGTCTTGCTATGTTGCCTAGGCTTGTCTTGAACTCCTGGACTCAAACAATCCTCTTGCCTCTGCCTTTCAAAGTGCTGAAATTACAGGCCTGAGCCACCATGCCCAGCTGAGAAAAGGCATACACAAAATATACATTTGAAAGGATCTATACAAAATTTACTAGTTACTGTATCTGGGTTATAAAGTTACTGAATGAGCCGGGTTCGGTGGCTCAGCCTGTAATCCCACGCCTTTGGGAGGCTGAGGTGAGTGGATTGCCTGAGCCCGTGGGTTCGAGACCCGCCTGGGCAAGCGAGACCTCATCTCTACAATAAATCAAAAAAATTAGCCAGGCGTGGTAGCAC
>CAUYQG010051414.1:0-14708 GCA_963574415.1 Tarsius wallacei | reverse complement strand
TCGGTGCCACCCGCTCCTCCCGCTTCAGCCCACTCAAGTAGTCGCTGCCAATAAAGACGAGCCTGTCCAGTAAAAATAATAACAACAACATGAGCCTATTGTGGGGGGAAAACCAGAAAACGCAGAAAGACAGGAGACTTGCTGACAATTTCATCAGTTAAATTAATACATTTTCACATATTTCTTCCAAATCATTTTTCTACATAATTGAGATACTGTATATAAATTCTGCATTTGTCTTTTTCAATTTACATTATTCCATTAGCACTTCCCCATGTCACTGAAAACTGGTTATAAACTAGACTTGCAGCAGAGTACACCATCGCCTGGAGAAATGTATAGCAATGCGCACACTTATCTTATATTCTCATAATGGTGGATATTTAAGAAGTTCCCACCTAGAAAGCCACTATTTCCTATTTCAAGTGATTTTTAATCATCATGCACATATTTCATTCTTGGACACACAACACATGCAGAGAGACCACACAATTTGGTTTCAAAGGACTTGGTTATTTTCAAACTATTGTGATGCAGTCACTGCCAAAAGCCACATTCCTGTCTGAGAAAAAATATCAGCCATATCATTAGGACTTTGGAATGAACAAACAATGAGACATACATTCTTTAAACCACTTAGAAATTAAAGGCCATGCCCTCAATCAGTTAAAAAGCATTCTCTCCTATCTTGAACGTGCAATCAGAACCCTCTCCTGACCTCTAACACCAAAAACGTGAGGAGGGAAGATTCATTTTGTTTACCTATGTGTCACTTTGGTAATAGCCATCTTATATAGCTGACCTTGAATTTCTAATTTAGACTCTCTTCACAGGCAGACCGGCATCTCATAAAGGTCACTCCACAGAGCACAGGATCTCAAAAGCTATTATACAGTACCTAGAATCGTTTCTCTCTCTCTCAAAAGGTCCTTTTGTTCTTGAGTAAGAAAAAAATAAATGTTTTCTTCCTAAACTGGTTCTAAGGTGGTCAAAAGTATTCATCTGGCTGTTAGAATAGTGGTAGCTTATCTAAAATCCATACATCTTAAAAGATGTTTTTCTTATTTTCTTACTGCGGATAAGTCAGTACCCAGTCACTATGATGTTGCTCTTCCAAGCAACTTCAGAACTTTTTTAAAAAATTCCTCTATTGAAAATTTAAACTCACAAACCATTACTATTAGTCCAACAGAAAATCCAAATTTTCTTTTATTTTTCTTTCCATACTCTCTAAACAATGTGATTACAGAGCAAAGTTATACATATTAGCCAGAGGCTTAATGAGGGATCTAATGGTTTAGAGGGTCTACAGATTTCCATTCAAATTCCAGTCAAATGCTAACAATGTGCCCTAGGGAGTATTACTTAACCTGAAGGAGTCCCAGAGCTAGCTAACCGTTAGGAATTGTGGTAAGACTGAACAAGGCATACATAAAAGCCTGACACATAGCAGGAGGCCAAATACATACATGGTGATTATCTTCATGATGTTCAGACCATTCTTTTCCATAATCTCCACCACCATTGATTCATTTGACAAAATATGCGAAGTCAACACTTCAAATTCACTTTTGACTTCACTCAAAGCCATTTTCCTTTTTCACAGAGGGCCCATATAGTGCCTATTAAGCTATTATCTCCCCACCCAAGTCCCTTCCCAATCTTGCTCATTTGTATTCTCTTTTATTCTTGACTGCTATGGTCTGGACATTTGTATCCCCTCTAAAATTCGTGTTGGTACTCAAACCCCAATGTGACAGCATCAAGAGATGAGGCCTTCAGGACGTGACTAAGTCATGAGGGCAGAGCCCTCATGTGTGGTACCAGCAACTTGACAGAAGTGCAGAAGGAACTAGCCAGGCCCTTTTCTGCCCTTCTACCCTTCCACCATGTGAGGACACAGCGTCTGTCCCCTTCAGAGGATGCAGCAACAAGGCACCGTCCTGGAAGCCGAGACCAGTTAATAGCCCAGATGCCAGGCTCCTAACTTTTCCATTATAAATTGCCTATTTTACAGAGCTGGAGTCGCCTTCAAAGAAAAAGAGGGGAAAGAAAACCACCCACTAGGAATTAATAGTGGAAGCCCCAGCGTTGCAAAGTGCTTCCTAAACATCTTTGCAGCTTGGGGGCATTTGCTGGCACGTTACAAAAAAACAATGCCTGTAACAGCCAGAGGTAGGTCATGATTTCAGAGGATAGGAAGGCAAGGAAAGCAACTGCCAAGTAAGATTTAGAACACAACTCCACAGAGACCAAATACATTAGATCTGCTCTGCCAGTGTTCCCATTTTCAGGAGTGCCTCCCCTGCCCTAAACAGGGCAGTGTACCTAGTGTTGGAGATGGTGGGGGGGCGGGAAGCTACTTATGGAAAAAGATGGTGACTTCTAGATGGCTTCCATTCTGCTGCATTCAACGTGACCACTCCATTTGCTCCTTCGAGTTAAACAGGCCTGAGCGGAGAGTAAACCAACATAGACCAATACAAATAAAGCTGACTTGTATACTTCAACATTTCTGAGAACCCTATGGTTAAAAAAAAAGTTTTAATCCTTAGTTATTCTTTTTTAAACTTACAATGATAAATTTATAAAGCAGTAATCCTATAATTCTCAACACCCCCTTAAAAAATACGCTATTAATAGTTCAGCATGTGCCATACCAGCTTCTTCTCTACGCACAGACATAAGGTTTTCTTGGACTAAACTATGCTCAATACAAATTTTTTTAGGCCCACCTATTGGCAGCTGCTCTCAGTGTGTATGCATGTTTTGCACTGTGCCCACAGCCAACTGTTCTTCTGGGCTCTGTAAGTCTGAATCCTCCTCATTCACTCTATACGAAGAGCAGCACGGGGAAGACCCTGAGGACTGGGCTGGCGGCATACAGTCAGCCCCACGCAACACGTACTACGAAGGGCACTGGCTTTCTCCCACCTGCTCTGAACATCCTTCTCTCAAAGGAGGATGACTAGGCAAGTCAGCGGATTCTGGCTAAAATAAATTATCTCAGGGAGGAAAGATCTGGCCATTAGAGAAAAGATCTGAACCTGAAGGAAAGAGTGCAGGGCATCCCCCACCCCTGAGAACCGGGAGGTGGCCCGGATCCAGGGGAGGGCTGGAAATTGGGCCTGAGGTTCTCTCTTTCCTATTCCCCCTACCATATCCTCCTCTTAATTTCTTTAACATACCCCCTTCCCTTCTCACTTGAATTTTAAAACGACTCCATTTAGGACCTCCAACAGAAGGGTCCAAACTGGCTCTTAGAAAACGACAAGTGATGAATAAACATAAGAGGCTCAACTTCACTAGTTTTAATTCCCATTTCCTTAATTACAACAAGATACTCAGGAATGGTTTGAAACAGGACAGGTATGCAGTTAGTGTACATTTAAAGCGTTAAAGCTAAATGCAACTAAAACAAAAATAAATAAGCGAGACATAATTAAACTAAAAAGCTTCTGCACAGCAAAAGAAATAATCAACAGAGCAAATAGGCAAACTGCAGAATGAGAGAAGATACTCACAAACTATGCATCTGACCAAGGACTAAAATCCAGAACTCAAATAAATCAGCAAGAAAGAAGCAAAAAATCCCATTAAAAAGTGGGCAAACGACATGAACAGACACCTCTCAAAAAAAGATATACAAATGGCCAACAAACATTCGAAAAACAGCTCAATATCACTCATCATCAGGGAAATGCAAATAAAAACCACAATGAGATACCACCTCACATCAGTCAGAAGGGCCATTATTAAAAAATGAAAAAAACAATAGATGCTGATGTGGATGCAGAGAAAAAAGCACGCTTATACACTGTTGGTGGGAGTGTAAATTAGTGCAACCTCTTTGGAAAGTGGTATGGAGATTGCTCAAAGAACTAAAGGTAGATCTACCATTTGATCCAGCAATCCCACTACTAGGTATCTAGCCTAAGGAACACAGGTCGTTATGTAACAAAGACACCTGCATGTTCACTGCAGCACATTTCACAATTGCAAAGATGTGGAATCAATCTAAATGCCTATCAACCAAACAGTGGACAATGAAAATGTGGTATACATGAATATACCATGGAATACTACATAGCCATAAGAAAGAATGAAATAATGTCCTTTGTAGCAACTTGGATGGAGCTGGAGATCATTATCCTGAGTAAACTGACTCAGAAACAGAAAACCAACACTGCATGTTCTCACTCACATGTGGGAGCTAAAGAGTCACAATGATGGAAATAACAATAGACACGGCGGAAGCCAATAAGGGGGAGGAGGATGAGGGCTCAGAAATCACCTATGGGACACAATGATCACTAACTGGGGAATGGGTCATCTGAAACCCAATTCCCACCACGAATACACATGTGTACCCCCTGCATCTAAAATTAAAACATTCAAAAAATAAATAAATAGAATTCACTAACACAATTTTCTTAAAGTGCTAAAGCTGAATATAACTATATACACCAAAACCTAAATGATTCCGCTTTCACATTTTTAATACACAGAAAGAATGGCATTAAACCCATAAAATACTGTATTTTGGAACTAGAATTCCAAAATGTTACATAATCACTAAGGATAAGTCCTCAGTTCAAAAGGGCTGGGAAAGATGGAAATGGCCTTGCTTGATGACACAGCTAAAAAGTCCAAATAATAAAGGACCACCAGAAGACAACAGAAATTTAGTACAAACAAAGACACATATTATGCCAAAGCACTGTGTGTGCAACACTTGGGCACACCTCAGATCTCTCACTCCTGACCACCCTGAAGTATGCACCAGTCTCCTCGTAATTACAGGAAAGGGAGACTCAATGGCATGCCTAAATCCAAACCAATAATATTAAGTGCAGAGCCGGGACGTAAACCCAGGCCTGTGACCCCAACACCTGAGGCTTCCCAAAAGACCCTCTGGCCTCCAAGCAATCTAAAGTACAAAGTTCATGAGTCCCCCAGTGGTCACACCTAAGTCACTTGCCCCCAGTGGAGTCCTCCTTCTTTCAGGGGAACTGATCCTACTTGCCCCATCTGTTGACACGAACCGAAGCCACCATTTTCTTGCACAGCTGTGCCTCCCTGGACACAGTGCACCAAGTCAAGGGTTTGGAGGGTTGTTTGGGGATTTGTGGTGGTTTTACTCCAAGCTGGGAACAGAAAGATGCAGTCCTCTAGAGGTAGAACTGTAGGATATGAGCTGGGGCCACGGTGAACATGAGTGCGACACTGAAGAGAAGACTGTGTCTGAGAACAGAGCCACCAGACAGAGGGAAGCTCGGAGCTCCGCACCCAAGTCCTCAGTGCTGTCTCCAAAGTGATCTCAACCATCCTGGCCAGAGACCTGCCCATCGACTTATCAGAAAGATTACTTAAAAAAAAAAGAAAGAAAGTCATTTTCTTTACAAGGGTGTTTTTTGAAAAACTTTCTCTAGGTTAGGCTACAAGCATATGGAGAATCAAATCTTCCCCTCACTGCCCAAAGAAAACAAAATTACTATTGCTTCAGCATTATTTGTCATCTTCCAATTTAACACTTATTAAGTTACCTTGAGTGTGAGAGCACTTGGAAAAACAAAAGAATGTTCTAAATCCATTTTTTATGCTTTTTTCTCACAACTCTCTTGGGAGACAAATCAATACTATCCTCATTTTAGAAAAGAAAAAAAATAACATAACTGGATTAAATAACAACAAATAGACCTAGCTCCACCACTCCATTTCAAAGTAGACCCTGTCGAGGTATCAGGACTTCCTCCTGCTTATGGATATCTCCTCTGCTGTTTGATTCACCTCAGACAATTTTCATCAATCATTTAAGGGGAAAATGGGATTAACAAAAATAAAATTATTTATTTCCTCTTGAGATTTCTCTTATCTGAGGTCAGAAGCAGAAGAAAGGTTCTCCAATGCGGATTGTAGCAACACACAGATATCTTTGGCCCACTCAGAAGGAAAACTCTCAAGAGAAATAGAAACATTCAGGAGAGGAGAGGTAAGGAGACATTACCTCTTGACAGGCAGGCAGACTGGCAAACACTGACCCAACAATTCAACCTTTCAGAATTTTTGCACAGAGGCACACATGAGGGCAGAAACATGTATGTACAAGGATGTTCAATGCAGGATGCATATGAGAAAAAAATAAGAAACAGCCTAAATGTTAGCAACAAATAAAGAAATGATAGCCAAACATGCATAGAAGAGACTATTACATTAAAATTATTTTAAATCATCTTATAAGTGATGTAATTTATTCATTGGAAAGATAATCATGACACATATTTAAACTAAAAACAATAATTGACAAAATAGCATGATCAGTTACATAAATATTCTTTCCATCCTTTCTCTATGGATATAAACAAAATAGTTATTCACAAACAAAACTGATTTTCTGTTTTTTATTACAAGAATTTTGTTACAATGTTCGTGTTTATACAACAGGTGCACACCACTTTTACTGTAATAAAAACAAAATTATTTTTTAATCATCATTGGCAAATGTACTTCAATTAAGCAGCCTTCAGAAATGTGTTCGAAAAAGATTTCCACCAGGCTGCGGTGGCTCACACCTGTAATCCCAGCACTTTGGGAGGCGGAGATGAGAGGACTACCTGAGTCCAGGGGTTTGAGATCAGCCTGAGCAACTTGGCAAAACCTTGTCTCTACAATTAATTAAAAAATTAGCCGGGTAAGACAGCGCATGCCTGTAGTTCCAGCTACTTGGAAGGCTGAGGTAGAAGGATCGCCTGAGTTCAGCAGGTCAAGGCTGCAGTGGCTGTGAGCTTGCCACTGCATTCCACCCTGAGTGACAGAGTGAGACTCCTAATCCAAAAGAAAAAAGAAAAAGGTTGTTCCCATGATATGTGTATAAATCACAAAGAACATAAGCTTAGAACTCAGCCAAAGTAAGAAGTCAAAGACCAAAAAAAAAAAAAGTCAAAGACAAAAATATCTTCGTGGCTATTTTTCTAAACATTCTTCAAAATTAGTCAAAAAGAAGTCAAATGCACACGCAGAAAAAGAACTTAGCCATCTTTTTTTACAAGGCTATCCACAGCCAATAAATTGTACCCTAAAGCCTGAAATATTGAACAATTATCGAATTCATCCCATTTGAAATTCATATAGCAAAACTAATACCAAAACCACCATGTCCTCCTCCCCAATGCCATCAAATTTGCTTTTCTTTCACTTCCCCTGTCCGAGTCCACACCACCTACATCAGAGCCCAGTGCTGCTGTGGCCAGGTTTCAGCTCTCCCTGAGGTCCTTCAATGGCTCCCACTGACCTACAAATGGATACTAAGTCCTGCTACGGTCCTACCACTGTGCTGCAAGACAGTTTCTCTAGATGGTACCTTGGGGCTCCTCCACTCGGGAAATTTGCTCAGCCTCATTCATGCACAGCCAGTGCACTTGCATCTCAGAACACTGCCTCTGTTAAGGACGTCTGCAAAATCCTCCTTCGTGGAGCCTACTCTCTTCCCTCAACCAAAAGAATCCTAAAGGCTATTTGCATCCACAAAGCTTTTAAGGAAGACTAAACAGAGACTCCTACTACTCGTCAAACTTCACACAAAGAAATTCCTCCCCATTTACCACGGCGTCTATTGGGTCCACCATGGACAGCCATCTTTAACAGCGCCCTCTTTGCCCCTACCCAAAATCCCACGTAAAATGCAGCTGAAGCTCAGATGATTCCTCCAGGCTAACCTACCATTCTCTACTTGAAACCATTTTCATCTGATTTCTCTGGTTTCTTTCCTGTGGTCCTTGTCACAGACTCTCCCTCTGCCTCATCTATTTAAAAGATAACTCAGTAGGGTCTGCTAGCTTTCAGATTTCTTTTCATATTGCTGTCTGACAATTCCCTTGGCCCATAAACTCAAGCTGGTGAGTTGTCTACTGCTAAATAATCTGGATCTCACTAGTACACTCTCTGTGTCATCCATTTCCATGTTTTGTTTTTTTCCTTCCTACAAAATGTCCTTTATTATCCTGCTAAATCCAGGAAGACTATGCTATTATTTACCTTTTTATACTCCCTTTATAATAGTTATGAATAGTTACAGTCCCTTCATAATAGTTACAAAAACCTATAGCTGACCATCTCTTCATTTTTATTTCAGCTGGTAGGAAACCCAGTGGCCAAACCAAACTTTATCACATTATTTTATGTTCACTAAATTACTAGGTTGCCTTAAATAATTTTTTTTTTAGTTGGAATCTCATTCCGTAGCACAGGCTGGAGTGCAGTGGCACACTCACAGCTACCCTAGCGTTGATCTGCTGGGCTCCATTGATCCTTCTGCCTCAGCCTTCCAAGTAGCCGGAACTACAGGTGTGCACTACCATGCTCAGCTAATTTTTTGTTTGTTTGTTTATTTATTTTTTTGAGTTGGAGTCTCACTCTGTCACCCAGACTGGAGTGCAGTGACTCGCTCCCGGCCACCGCAGCCTCGACCTGCTGGGCTCTGGTGGTCCTTCCGCCTCAGCCTTCCAAGTAGCTGGAACTACAGGCATGAGCTACCACGCCCGGCTAATTTTTTTGATTTTATTGTAGAGATGAGGTCTCACCAAGTTGCCCAGGCAGGTCTCGAACCCGCAGGCTCAGGTAATCCACTCACCTCAGCCTCCCAAAGTGCTGGGATTACAGGCTGAGCCACCAAGCCCGGGCTTAGTGAAATCTTTTAAACTAAATTTTTCAACAGTTTTTATGATTTTTACACTTACAGGATATCTTAATTTGAATACTAAATTTTCACCAGAAATACCTGATCTGTATTTAGACTTTATAAAAACTAAAGCTGAAAAATAAAATGCACATACTCAAATTGTTTTCAGAATACTTAACAATGTTTCAGTAACCAAATGGAATGTAAGATTTCAAATTTTAAATTTAATTAATTAAAAGTAAATAACATTAGCAATTTAGTTCTTCTGTTGCACTAGCCATATTTCTTTTTTCTTTTTTTTAGTTGGCATCTCACTCTGCCGCCTAGGCTGGAGTGCAGTGGCACATTCATGGCCACTACAGACTCCACCTGCTGGGCTCAGGTGATCCTTCCGCCTCAGCCTTCCAAGTAGCTGGAACTACAGGCATGTGGCTGATTTTTTTATTTATTGTAGAGATGAGGTCTTGCCAAGTTGTCCAGGCTGGTCTCCAACCTATGAGCTCAGGCAATCCTCTCACTTCGGCCTCCCAAAGTGCTGGGATTATAGGTGTGAGTCACTGCACCTGGCCCACTAGCCATATTTCAAGTGCTCATTAGCCACGTGTGGCCAGTGGCTAATGTATTGGACAGCACAGTTTTACATAGAGAGTAAAGCACATGCAAATGTCCTGAGACAGAAAGTAGCTTGGTTAAGGAACTGAAAGAAAGCCGGTATAGTCAGAAGGACTATAGTCAGCATAGCTTGCAGGGCAAATGAGGTGAGATGATTCCAGGAAGGTCATTTGGAATTGAGTATTTGTTCTCAGAGCAAGGGAGGCTGCTGAAAGATTTTAAGCTGCAAGCCAACATGACCAGATTTGCGCTTTGCAAGGATCGCATTGTCTGTAGCATGGAAGACAGATTGGAGAGTGGATGCTTAGGAGACTGTTGCTGCCATACAGGTGAGAGAAGCTGAAGGCTTGGACTAGGGTAGTGGCAGTGAAAATGGAGAGAAGTGAAAAGTCAAAAGGTACTTGGAGGAGAAAGTTTCCAGAGTTTGATGAAGCACTGGATAGAGAAGGGAGAGAGGGAGAGGAGGTATCAAGGACAGAACACCCAGACGGTGATAGGGTGGTGGCCTGAGATGGGAAACTGAGAAGAGAAAGAACATAAATCTGGTTTGGAGCCCATTGCATTTGTGGTACCTCTGCAAGACTCTGGTGACGACGGGGAGCAGACACTGCCTAGATAGAAATACAAGGCTAGATGCACAGGGGAAGTTTGGCCTGAAGTCTAAACTGGTATGGAGAAGACAATTGAGGCTGTGAGCTTGGAAGAGCTCAACTGAAAAGAGGGCCCCAGGTGAAGAGAGGGCTCAGGACCTGGCTCTGTGTCCCTCCAAAGACCAGGTCATAGAGGATGCGTGGGCAGAGGAGTCAGGGAAGAAGACCAGGGGACAACCAGGGGAGTATCAAGTCCCAGATGCCAGCAAGAAGGAGGGAGGGAGCAGGCAAGAGGACTGGAAAGTGACCATGGGACTTAGCGATGTGTGTGTCAACAGCAGCCTCAGCCATAGCTGCTTGGGGAAGGGGATGGAAGCCAACAATTCTTCAGGAAGTTTAGCTGAGAAAAGGGGAGAGACATAGGGACAGGTGCTGGGAAGAGACAGGAGTCAAGTGTGAGCCTTTTGATCTCAGGTGGAAAGACAAGCTATTTGAAGGAAGGATCACCTGAGCCCAGCAGGTGGAGAGTGCGGTGGCCGTCAGCGTGCCATTGCACTCCAGCCTGGGCAACAGAGTGAGACTCCAACTAAAAAAAAAATCTTCTGGGAAGGGTGCATTAAAAGAGGTTGAGTCCATGGGAGAGAGAAGGAGAAATTAGTAGTGGAAGTTTTCATGGGGAGGGACAGCTGTGCAGGAGCAAGGGGAGGGTGGTGAAAATACAGGAAGGCAGGAGGGGAATCTCAGGTTTGTGCACCTGCCACCCTGAGGGTCTCATCCCACCAGCACCTGTGGTCTCCTTCACTGCTGATCAGAATACAAAGCCCATGCGGGAGCCTGGCTGGTCGCAGGCTGTCCACAGCCAGCACCAGCCTCTCCTTCCTTGCTCTTTACCTTAACTCCTCCCTGACCCTGGCTCTATCTTTGCCAGTCTCTGTTTCTCCAACTCTGTCTTCTTGGTCCTTCTTTTTGTCACCCAGACTTTCTCTGTTCCCATCTCAGGCTCTGACTCTATTTGTATGCCCTATTGTTTTTGTCTTTCTGTCTCTCGCTTCTGGGTATCACTTCTCAGTCTCTGTCTTGGCTGTCTCTGGCTCTGATTTGTCCTGATCTCTTAGATCCTTAGGCACTTGCTACTTGAAATGTGGCCAGGGACCAGCGACCTTGGCCTCATTTGGGAGCTTGCTAAAAATGCAGAATCTCAGGTCCACCCAGACCTCAAGAATCTGAGTCTGCCTTAAGAAGATCCCCCAGGCAATTCATGCAGGTATTCAACATTTGAGAAGGCCGTCTTAGGCATCCCTAAAGCACCATTGCAGTAGAAATCCAGAATCTTAGCAACAACAAAGAATGAGCTGGGTCCTCCTGTATCTCCTGTCACCTTGGTGATGCTCTGAGGCATTCAGCTCCTGTGCATCACCCCCTGCCTAGAGCTACTGAAGCTCTTGGCAGCTAAGGGAAGGAACATAATACAGGTTTCAGGAAGTCCTGGGTTCACTGATGTACACTCTACACCTCCACGTTCACATCTGGCAAATCACTGGCTGGAAGGTGCTTCCAAGTGTGATCCCAGTGTACCCCTAAAAACAATGACCTCCACTGGACCTCCACTAGTCTGTGTTACTCTGTCCTTTCTTGAGCTGGAGGAGAATGTGGGTTTCAGAACTTGAGGCATTTACCTGCTCACAGCCCTCCTGAATCATCTTACCCAAGGCAGAGACTACAAGGGCTGAAAGCAGTCAGATTTTGTCCAGAATTCATACCTTGTGCCTTTTAGGATGAAAGAGTGCTGGAGAGAGGGAGTCAATGTCAAGATGTGGGGTTGCCTAACCCAACTCCCAGATATAGGCAACAACAGCACACGATTGTATGCTCTTGCTGTCTGTCTACATTGTTATTTGGAAAATGTCAGACTTTTCCTCTACAGGGTCAAAGGCTTGCCCGGACTAACACATTTCTGGCCACCTTACCCAGTTCCGGCTCTGGTATGTTTCAGATCAAGTCTCCAGAGTATGGATTTGTTTTCTATTTCAATATTTTGGGTGATGGGGTTGTGTTCTCTGGGTTTGTTTTTTTTTAAGTGGAGATTTTTTCCCCCCTGGTTTGTTTGGCTTGGTTTAGGAGGACCAAGAGGGAATTTAGGAAAAGGGTCAGCTTCTTGGCCCTGTTACAAGTCCCTGATGCAGGGTCAGCATCCCAGGTGTTAGCTTTTTGCCTCTCTCTCCTCCAGCTGTGATCCAAACCAGACTTAAATGGGTAACAGTCAGAAACCCCAGTGAACAGTGAGAAGGTAGGAGAAAAGCAGAGAGAACAGGTTTCATTTTGAAGGACTAAATGGATTCCCTGCAAAAGGGCTGGAGTGCCGTCTAGTACTGCTAGTAAAAGTGAGCAGAACAAAAGCCCAGTTATAGGGGAGGAGAGAAGATCTGAAGATCAGATGCCTCAGGGGTTGCTGAGACTTGAGCATACCAGAGCTGGGTGCACCTGCTTTGGTGTGGCGTACCTCCCGGCTCTCCCAAGGGAAAGAGTCAACACAGGGTACAAAACAAACAGTTCTTGGCTGGTGACCTGGTTGAGGCTCCATTAGCATCAGGAGAGTGACCTGCACTAAATAGACCCCAGGATGAGCAGCGGATGGGCATGGGGGAAACTAAATAAATCTGGGCCCCTACCTTTCTCCAGCACCACCGACCTTCCAGGTTGGTGGTGATGACAAGAGACCCAGGCCAGTGGCTGCAGAAGGTGGCTTGGGTTCTGCCCTAGAGCTTTCCAGAACTTAAGTAGGAAATTGCGAAACAGTACTACATTTTGAAAGAGAAAGTATGTGAAAAATGGTTCCTCCCTCGCCTGTTCGCTCTCCCGGAGCTTGGTGCGGGGAGGTGGGCGAGATGGATTCCTGGCGGGACTCAGTCTGGTGTGGGAAAGAGGGCAGAGCCAAGCTCCTGAGGGCCAGGTCTCAGCAGCTGCCAGCCTCTGATTATTGATCATGGCTATTGAGATACACTTTTTCCATCTGTTGAGCATCAGCCTAGTCCATCAGGGAGGCCAGTTCCATCCTCTGGCTGTTGTGTCTTCTGAGAGGGCTGGCTTCTGAGGGCTCCCTCTGCAACCCAGTATGTGCCATGGGCTGCTGATTAAATACTTGGAATGTCTTCAGGGTGAGCCAGGCCTGTCCATAAAATGGGAGGCATTTTGGCAGTTCCAAGGTCCCTGGCACCCAGTCTTGGCCCTGGCCTGACTGTCTTCTTCAAGGAGCTGGGATGGGCCTCCCGCCAGCGTGCTTCCCTGGGAAACATCGAAGTGAGTTAAAGTCAACAATGAGTTCATCTCCAAAAGGAATAAGCCGGCAGCCTTCAGAGTAGGGGAATAGGATGGTGGGGTGGGGGTGGACAAGGATTCGGGGGCCGCAAAAGGGGCTAGGTGATGCTGCAACAACCAGACCAGATCCAAGCCTGTCAAAGGCAGCTCAAGGAACAAAGAAAAGTGCTTTCCCAGGCCAGTCCTATAAGGCTCATTGGCAAAGGTAGTGACAACGAAGGTGTCACAATCCCAGGGACCATGGGAAGTGTTCTCTTGAGAATTCAGGAGTCGGAGCAAAACATGAAGATGGAAAGAGTCTGCGTGGTTAGGTGGATGGGGCAGTGAACTGTGCTTCTGCTGACCCAGGTCTGCCTCGTGGGCACATTAGGATGGCCATTCGGGCAGTTGAACTTCACTGTCTCATCTTAGAGGATTCAAAGGTGGAGAACTCGGAGTCAAGGCCAAGTGATGAGCAGGCTTGTGATTATAGAACCCAACTGTTTTTTGAGATGGAGTCTTACTCTGTCCCCTCAGCTGGAGTGCACTGACACAATCATAGCTCACTGTAACTTCAAACTCCTGGGCTCAAGTGATCCTCCCACCTCAGCCTCCCAAGCAGCTGTGACTGCAGATGTATGCCACAATGCCCAGTTAATTTTTTTATTTTTTGTAGAGATGGGGATCTCATTATAGTTGCCCAAGCTGTTCTTAGACTTCTGGCCTCAAGCTATCCTTCTGCCTTGACCTCCCAACATGCTGAGGTTATAGGTGTGAGCTATTGTGTCCACCCAGAATTCAACATTTTAATCTGAGCATCTCTCCCCTTAGACTTATCTCTGAGGGCCTCACATGTGGACAATGGTTCCTGATTTGAGCCAGTGTCTCACTTCTGTGTCCTTTACTGCCTGGAGCACGAGAAAACCACATCCTAAAGGGCACTGGACTGCCCTTGACTCACTTGATATGACATGCTGTGGGCCTCAGGAGCCATTGGCACAACAAGCCCAAAGTGAGCACTGCCCGGGGATGGGCCTGGAGCTGGAGTCACCTCTTTGTGGGCACAGGAGTGAAATCCCAGCCTGCCCAGTCACCTCTAGGACTGGGATCCGAGTGAAGGAGGGCACCAGCACCTCCCTGCCTTGGACGGCAAAACCTGATAAAAAGCTGCCTGTGCCAGATTGAGATACACATAACCCAGCTCAGACTTCGGATATGCCCCAGGGGTTTGCAGACTCTGGCAACAACTGCCTTGAATCTACACTTGGCCATCCTCCCAAGGGCAGGACCACTACCAATAGACTGTGCTTGATTTCTCTCATGCCCGCACGTTCATTCTCACAAGGTATTTTATTGTACGAGGTATTTGCCTACCACGCATAGTTACAATTCTTTTCCCACCACCAAACCAACAAAACGTCCACAGACATTGAATCTCAATTTCTCACAAACACATTTCACTGCATTCCCATGCTTCACCCTTCTCCCGTTTCTCTCTCTCTCTCTCTCTCTCTCTCTCTCTCTCTCTCTCTCTC
>CAUYQG010051412.1:0-12199 GCA_963574415.1 Tarsius wallacei | reverse complement strand
CCAGGCTTCTCCTTGCAGCTGGAGAAGTCTACCAAGGAAAAGGTGGAGTGTCCAGCTCTCCAGTCTTGCTAATGCTGAAGAAGGAGATGCAGGGCAACAAGTTGTCAAATATTCCATCAAGGAGCCCTTCCCCACCCAGGGCTGCCAGTTAGGGGGTCCTGCCAAGGATAAGGTCGATTCCACTGCTACTGCTGTTGCCACTTCCATTATGACTGTTGCGGGATAGAGGTGAGCTATCCCCAGAAACCAAATATTTCTCTGCTCCTATCCTTATACCCTTCTTCTTCATGTCTCGCACTCTTGCAGATGGAGTCCCAGACATCCATGCATATAGATTCCCTTTCTTTTTCCTTCCTCACCTCTCATCCAGCCCATTCCACCATGACCCTTATTACCCCTGGCAAGCCTATCAATTCCATGGAATCATTTCCAGCATCTCTTCAGATGCTGGGTTCATTTGTATTCACACGACTTCTCCTTCTAAGTCTTTGCCTCCCAGATCTACTCCTAGCTTCAGGGTGACTGCATTCCCATTTTCCCCAATTCAAATTTATGTGCAGTGGCACCCTGAAAAGTTATCAGTCTGCATCTGCCCACTTACATTTATTCTTTCCTGTCCCACTCCAACTTTTAACCATCTCTTTGGCTGGGAAACTACCCATGAGCCCACACTTAGGACATCCCATAGGCAACAGCAAGGACCCTGTCTCCAATGCCCAGTTTTGACAAGGCTTCCTAACATAGTTTCTCCAGTGAACTCCTCTCCATTGAGCAGCACATCTGCCACATCATTATCCAAGCCAACCTTTGACTCTAGTACTGTTAATATGGCCCCTCCTTCTAAGGCGGTCAGCTTTCAGTCTTCTCCTGTATCCAGGAATATTCCCCCCATTCACTAGGAACACCTGAGGACCCATTGCTAAACGTGGGTGGTATAATAGGGAACAGCACTGATGAATTTCTGGAAGCCCAGTAGTTACCCTTTGAGTAAAAACACTAGTGAATACCCTGCTAGGCTGTTCCTTGTAACTTTAGAATGGCCACCATTGTTGTTCAAATACTTGTGTTTGGAGACTCCTGGTCAGAGCAAATGTGCTGTGGTGTAGGCATGAAAAGTAGTCACTGGGGCACCCTGGCATCTGCTGTGAGCTTCAGGAGTCACCATTCCATGGATGAATCCTCTCATGGATCTCATTAAATAATGAGAAAGTCTCTCTCCTCGAAAGAACATTCATTCCCTAGAAAGGTAGTATACCTTTAAGATATACTTAACCTGCACTAATTATATAAATCAGAGACCCAAAACCTCAAGAGTTGTGTTAGGGTGTGTGTGTGTGTGTGTGTGTGTGTGTGTGTGTGTGTGTTTGGAGGACCATGGGGCAGACCAGTTCAGTTAAAAGACACTGTATTTGAGACACTCCACCATGGAGAGTAGAAGAGACCAGCATGTACCATAAGCTGAGTCCTCCCTGCCTTGACTGTTAACCTGTAACCCAAGCTCTGGACCAGATCTTTCTAGTCTTGGGACTGGGAGAATCATCACTGATGTTTACAGGTGTTCCTCTTCTCCTTACAGATTTGACTACATGGCTCCTTATCTTTTCCAGATGTGATGTATGCAAAGCCTTTGTTTTTGTTAATCTGCCTCAGCAGACATGTCTTTGTTCTTTGACCCAACTGTGGAGGAAGAATTGCCATGTATGAGAGATGATGTGTTTTAAGCCAAACTTTATGCAAAATATTTTGTGTCCCAGGGACTAGAACATGAAGCGTCTACCTTTATGACTTTACATCTTGAGCCCAGAAGTCTCTGTGAAATCAGAGTGTAAGCAATTACAGCCAAGAGTCAACCAAAGATAGTATCCTAAGCACCGCAGCCAACTGAGTAGAACTCTTTTGCCTAAGGGGGACCTCAGAGAGACCCGAAACACTAAATTCCAGGCCATGAGAGAAGAGGGATTGGGCACACCTTTTATACTCCCTCATTTTGGAGTTTAGGCTCAACTGACTGGCATTAACATTTAAATTGATCATAAGTCTGACAAAACAGACTTTTTTGCGGCAGGAAGATATCAGGTTTCAACCTGACTCAGGTTGAAATTCATGAGACATCATCTACATAATAAAGGCCTTGGTTTCCACAATCCTTTTGTTGTTGCTTTGGTTATTTGTTTGTTTTTTAACATTTCTTTCTACAGACTTTTAAAATCTTTAGACAAAGTTTAACTGTTTCAACCAATTGTCAATCAGAAATTTCTTGAATCCGCGTATAACTTTTAAGTCCCCTGCATCAATATGTCCCACCTTTCTGGGCCAATCCAGTGTATGCTTTTCAGATATTGATTTCTGTCTTTGCCCATAACTTCTGTCTCCCTAAAATGTATCAAATTAACTATGATTTGACTACCTGAGCACATTTTGTCAGGATGTCTTGAGACTGCTTTACTCTGAGCTGTGGTGAGTCATATTTTACCGAGTTGGGGTTTTTCATCAATACCACGAGGAAATGAAGTTCAGATTGGGGAGAGACCAGGTGACCCACTTTTGCCTCTTCTCTGTATTCTTTTCTCAATTCTATTCTTCTCGCCTCATTGGAGACTATGTCCCTGGTGTGTGACAGGAAGCTGCCCTTGCTGATTTAGTTTTTTGAAATGTTTAAATGTCTTTTTGTTCAATTTTACTTAGGCCAGTCATCCTCACACAGATTCCCACTTCAACTAGAGGTTGGGCATGGTATCTGTCTTCTTGCATCTCTGTCAATCATGTTTGTTTTTATTCCGTGAAATTTTACATTTTGTCATGCAATCGCAGTGAAGTAGTTTATATTTTAACTATATTTTTACTCTGATGTATAGCTGGGAATGGTGCCCTCAGAAGACTCAAGAGAGGAGTGTGATTTTCAGATGTGCATTCCAGGGAGAAAAACTAAGATTCATGAAATCTAACAGCTTCTAACTGCTACACTCATGATATAGATCTTGGGGACATGTCTGGCTCTAAGAAATCTCTCCAGGAGTGGGTCAGGGACCAAAGTGTTCAACGTAATTGGGTGTTCACAGTCCCACAGATGAACTAGGCTTATGATGGCATCTAGTGACAAAAAAGTGGTGGTGACAGATACCCAGTAATAGGATGTAAGGCACACCATGCAGGCCCATACAGGCAAGTATTAAGGTCAATCAGGAGATATGGGGAGCAAGAGAGAAAACTTGAGCAAGGTCCCATATAACAGTTTATGTCTCCTGAAGACCCACCATGGTGGTCACTGTCAGATGTCTATTGGGTTTGGGCCCTTCACTTGGTGTGAGAACCAGAATGTTCAGTCTTGGGGCAGGCAGCAAAGTGAATAAGTGTAGATGACTAAAAAGATTCTAGGAGTTGTGGCGGAGCAGGTCTTCAGGAAGGCTTAATACATAGCATTTTGTACTGCTTTCATTCATCAGTTACACTGGAGTCTTTTTTTTTCTTTTGAGCTGGGGTCTCTCTCTTTTGCCCAGGACTAAGTGCAGTGGCATGCTCACGGCCACCGCAGCCTCAACCTGCTGGGCTCAGGAGATCCTTCCATCTCAGCCTCCCTAATAGATGGAACTACAGGCATGCACCACCATGCCTGGCTGTTTTTGATTTATTGTAGAGACGAGGTTTAGCCATGTGGCTCAGCCTGGTCTCAATCCTGAGTGCTCAGGCAATCCTCTTGCTTCAGCCTCCCAAAGAGCTAGGATTACAGGCATGAGCCATTGTGCCTGGCCCACACCAGAGTCTTGCCAGATGCTCTACAAATGATAATTTTTATTTGTCAGAACACAAAGGTGTAAATATTACCTATTTATGCCAAATTTAAAAAACTGATTTTGCTGATCTCATTTTATGGGGCACTTACAGCAGGCCTTCAATGGAAATGTCCATATTTTCAAGGAGGAGAAAGGCTGAGGGAGAGAGGGTAAGGAAGTTTCTTTGATCTCACTCAGATTGAAAGCAGTAGGACTAGGGTAGAAAACAAAGTCTGACTGCAATAAAACTTCTCTCTTTGCACTTGATACACAGTGCATGCATAGAAGAGAATCACAGAAGTTTAGTACATATGTCACTTGTAGGCATTTTATTTGGTTGGAGGTAATTTTAACATAACAGTTAATCAGCATATTTGATATACTATACCATGCCTTTCTGCAACTAGCACAGTTCAATATTATAGGTTGAATTAATAAACAAAATAGTATAGGGAAAGAATTAATAACCCCAAATGATAATTTTCACATTATACTTGTAACACTTATGGCTATTATAGAATCAGGGTTAATTGCAATTACTTATTAATAGTGCACTAACACATGGAGCAAAAATAAATTACATATGTATGTATATAAAATCAGTGTCTTATATATAATTAATTACATTAGCTTTTAAAATGTTTTATGCATTTGCATGGGCCAGATGTGAATGAGGCAACATGTTCACTTTAAAGAGTCCTGATAAGACAACAAGTAGCTCAATGCAGTTAAGTTTTTTTTTAACATGCCCATGATGTTTATTTCATTCACGTAATTGTGTAGGTCCCATTAGCTTTGTATCATAATGAGACTAACAGGGAAAAGATTAACCCTATTAAAATAGATGGGAACTCTGTCATGTTTTTGAAAACAACTTGTTGAGACATCTTTTGAGATTTCTGAATACTTGCTAGTATAAGTTGAGGGTATTTAGAAAGAGACAAAGGAATATTTTAGTTAAAAAAATATAACTTTTGAGATTCTTTACCTGCTATACTATACATGCTAATGTAAGATAAAACTACTTAGAAGTAGACATTTTTTTCCCATTCAAGACAGACCAACAGGGACTAAACTTACCCTCTAAGAAGATTTGCCCTCCTATCTGAAACAACAACAGAATGTACAAAATATATGAATCAATAGTTTTCATGGTATTGTAAATCAGGCAATGAAGGGTCATGATTTTTGGCAGATAAAAAAAGAAAAAACATGAGATCATGTCTATGACTTTGCCCGCATACTCCTTTTTTTTTTTTACTGTTGTACATAAAGTTTTATTGAAATACAGCCATATCCATTCATTTGCTATTAACTTTGGCTTCTTTCATGTTACAAAGGCAAAGCTGAGTAGTTGACACAGATCTATGGCTCACAAAGATGAAAATATTTTCTTTACAGAAAAAAATGTACAGATTCCTAGTCGGTAAGGTAAAGAAAACCTCTATAAATATAAAAATGGACACTTGACTCCTTGCTTATACATTTAACAATTTGTTCAAAATCTGTAAGGATTTGATTTTTTTAACTTTTTATTTTGAAGCAATTTACATACAACTTTAAGAATGCATAGAGACTCCTGTACCATTTACTCAATTTCTTCTCACAATAACAATATGGTGCTTATTCAGTATCTCCAAAATGGTAATATTTGCAAATATTGAAAATACTGTAGTACCAAGATATTAATATTTGTACAATCAAGGTATAGAATACTTCTATCTCCAGTATACTTCTTTGAGAGAATTTCTCAACCATGACCCAGTAAAGGGAAATCCCAACAGACCCTGGTGCATTTCCTGAGATGAAGGCATGGAACTGAGCATACAGACAGAATATATAGAATAATTATTATTAGATTGGGAAACTTAGTTTACTTAGAAAGTAAATTAGAGAGAGAGAGAGAGAGAATAGAGAGGAGACTTCCACGGTAGGGCAGGGGACCAAAGCTAGGAAACATAGCAACCATAGCTCAAAGAACCACGTGGCCATACCAGAGTTTAGCAAAGCAATGGCCAGAATTATTAGAATAACTCAAACTATCCTAAAAACAATGTCAGAACTATTTAAAAAAAGTGAATGAAAGCATATGGAACAATATGGCATATATAACAATTGCTAGACTAAACCCAACAATACCAATAATAATATTAAATATAAATGATATAAACTCCTCAAATAAAAGACAAAAAAAATTTTGTTAAATAGTAAAACCCAATGTTATCACCCTGCCAGCATTTTAAAATAATTAATTAAAATAATTAAAATGATACTAATGAATATAAGGAAAGAAGTAAAAAGTTATATAATGTTAACTGTAAGCAAAGAAAGTTGAAATGACTATAATAATATTAAAATTATTTCAGTGCAACAAATATTGACAGGAATAGAAAAGGTAATTTTACCATAATAAAGCGTTAATTCATCAAAAGTACACAGTTTTAATGCTTATGCATAGAATAGAGCTGCAAAATATATGAGACCATACTTAGCTGGACTACCAATAGACATTAAGTAATTCACAATTTCACAATTAAAAGGAAATTTTAATACTTTAACTTCAATAATGGATCATATAAGTAGCCAGAAAATCAGTAAAGATAGAGAAGTTTTGAACCACATTATCACTCGTATGATTTAATTGACATTTCTTAGAATACTCCCCATAATTTTACAAACCTTGGACCAAAATAAATAATTTTCTGAACCATGAAACAATTGTCTCATTAAATTTGCATTTAAAGTAGTCATGAGAAATTTAATTTTTTTTTGGAATATCACTCGGTTCATGACCACTGCAGCCTCAATTTGCTGGGCTTGGGCAATCCTTCTGTCTCAGCCTTTCAAGTAGCTGGCACTACAGGCACATGCCACCATGCCTGACCAATTTTTTAATTTATTGTAGAGACGAAGTCTTGCCAAGTTTTCCAGGCTAGTCTCAAACTCCTGGGCTCTGGCAATCTTCTTGCCTCTGTCTCCCAAAGTTCTGGGATTACAGACGTGCGCTATCATGCCCAGTTGAGAAATTTAAATTTTAAATAAAAGTAAAAAGATTTGAATAATGCCGAGTATTTTTTCATGATGATTGAATTAAAGTCAATAACAGAAAGATCTCTGGCAAATGTTAAAAATTTGGAGACACATATTCCAAATAATGCTTCTAAATAAGCAATAATTTTGAAAATAATTTTACAAGTATAAAAATGACCAGAACAATTGTAAACAAATTTAAAAATACACACACAAATTACCTACATCAAAATTGAGAGAGGTTATGACATAACAGATTCTTTAGATTGCAATGATAACAAAGTAATAGCATGAATAACCTTATAAAAAATTAAAAACTTAGATGAGGTTGAAAAATTTATTGAAATCTAAAATTTATGAAAATTCAAGAAGTGTATCTAACAACATTATTTTGATAGAAATTAAAAAAATAAATTTAGTCAAAAATCTTCATGTAAATAAAATTTCAAGTATATGTGAGCTCACTGGAGAATATTACTAAAAGTTTAAATAATAAATAATATATATTCTATATAAAATCTCTCAGAAAATTCAAAAGAATAAGTTTTTTTTTGTTTTTTTTTTTGAGTTGGAGTCTCACTCCGTCGCCTAGGCTGGAGTGCAGTGGGCGCTCCCGGCCACCGCAGCCTCGACCTGCTGGGCACCAGCGATCCTTCCACCTCAGCCTTCCAAGTAGCTGGAACTACAAGCGTGCGCTACCACACCCGGCTAATTTTTTGATTTATTGTAGAGATGAGGTCTCGCCAAGTTGCCCAGGCGGGTCTCGAACCCACGGGCTCAGGCAATCCACTCACCTCAGCCTCCCAAAGCGCAGGATTACAGGCTGAGCCACCGTCCCAGCAAAAGAATAAGTTTTAACTAGTACTAGGGGATCAATATTAATCTGACCCCAAACCAGAATAGATATTGTAAGAAAAACAAAACAAAACCACAGAAGAATTCCCTTCATTAACATGGATGTACCTCAAGACATTAAAGACTATATAAAAAACTTACAGCTGACATCATAATCAATTGTGAAAAACTAAAAGTATTTACATTAAGATTTGAAACAGGGTCATTGCCACTGCCACTGCCATTGCCTTCCTAAGCTATGGTGTGACCATGTGCTTTTTGAGCTATGGCCAGGCCATGTTTTCTTAAGCTTTGGCTCCCTCCCCTACCTCGGGGAGGTGAATCTCCTCTCTCTCTCTCTAATTTACTTTCTAAATAAACTATATCTTCCAATAAGAAAAAATTGAAACAGGACAACTGTGCTCACTCTCCAGCTTTTACTCATCACAATGCTGGAGGCCCTAACCTGAGCAGTTAGACAAGAAAACATATAAAATAGATGTATATCAGAAAAAAGAAAGTAATTGTGTTTCTGTTTGGAAATGGCATAATCATGCATATGTATATATAAAACCTAACAGACTCCATGCCAAGATTGTTAAAATTAAAAAATAAATTCAGGAAAGTTACAAGATATCTAGTACACATACAAAATTCAGATGTGTTTCCATACACAAAAAGCAATTTGAAAATAAAATTAAGCAAACAATCCCATTTTCAATAATACTGCAAAGAATAACATGCTTAGGAATAAACTTAACTAGGAAGTAGAAGACTTATACAATGAAAACTTAAAATATTGAAGAAAATGAGAAAGACACAGCAAATAGAAAGACATCCTGTTCATAGACTGGACGACTTAATATTGTTAATGTTTCCATACTACAAAGCAATCTACATAATTAATGTCATCTCTAGCAAAACCCAGGAGGCTTTTTTTCCCCAGAAACAAACTAAAAAATCTATATAGAAAACAGGTGAACATGAATGCCAAAACAACCTTGAGAAAAAAGAACAAAGCTGGAGACATTACACTTTTGATTTCAAAAAATATTACAAAGCTACAGTAAATAAAACAGTATGTCATGAGCATACCGACAGGCATATATATCAATGGGAAATAAATTAATCTATGCATAGGTGGTCAACTGATCATCAATAGGGATGTTAAGAATATACAGTGAGGAAAAGACAGTCTTTTTAACAAATGGTGTTGGAAAAACTGGGTATCCGTATGCATGCAAATAAAATTGACCTTTACCTTAAAATACAGATAAAAATCACCACAAATGGATTAAAGATAAGAAATAAGAATCTACAATTCCTTGAAGAAAAGAAAGGTGTAAAGGACAAAAATTTGTGTCTCTTTTGACAACAACCTAAATATTCTTAGATGTTATTGCTGTCTGTACAAGACAATTATGTCTTTAATTGTCATTGATCCCATTCTTTTTTTGTTGTCAGCGAATTCATATAGGGTCTAAAAAGCAGCTGGAGCCTAGTAATAATTTATTAAATGGGTCAGCGATTTAGTGTGTGAGGGGGACACCGACTTGGCTAGGTTCCTGCGGCTGCAGTGTGGGCATGGCTGTGGGGTTTGCAGGTCCACCCTCAGGCGGTGGTGCCCTGGCCAAAGCCCCCCCCCCCCCCGTGCACCCTGGCCACGCGGGTGCCCACTCAACCGGTAGACAGGGCCCGAGGTGGCTTCCGTGCTGCGCGCTGTGTGGCCCTAAGTGGGCCTCAGGTGGTGGACAAGCCGGTGGAAACCTGACTGCTTTAGCCGCCAGGCAGCTGGAGCATTTTTTTGTCATCTGAACCAGGTTGTTTTCCAGATTGGTACATGCTGTCCCTCTTTGGCACTGGAGCCATTCTGTGGCATGCAAAAGGCTGCACTTTTTTTTTTCTGAGGTGGAGTCTCACTCTGTCATCCAGACTGGATTGCAGTGGCACACTCCCAGTCACCGCAGCCTCACCTACTGGGCTCCTGTGATCCTTCCGCCTGAGCCTTCCAAGTACCCGAAACTACAGGTGCCCTACCACGCCCAGCTAATTTTTGATTTTTTGTAGAGGCGAGATCTTGCAAAGTTGCCCAAGCGGGTCTGGAACCCGCGGGTTCAGGCAATCCAATCGAAAAAGCTGCACTTTTAATGACCTGTGGGACCAGCACTACGGTGAAAAGAACTTAAGAAGAGCAAATCGCCCAAGAGCCACTGGAGACATTTCAACTCTTAGTCCTTTGTTTTCCTCGGAGAAAGCTGACCCAATTGGCACTGGGTGTTTCCAATGTCTGAATTGCTCCAGTCTGGTCCTGGGAGCAGCATCCTTAGTACTGAGGACACCTACCTACCAATGAAAAGAATGACATAGTGGCCTCAATTAGTCCTGTGTTGACGTTTAAGTGGGGTGCATTTCTTGGTTGGTCTGGGGTTGGTCAGGGGTTCCTGTGAGCCATTCGTTTGCCTGCCTCTTTATTTTCTGGAGTCACGTGGACACTCATCCATGACATTGTGTATCCCCATCAGGACAAAAGAGACGACGCTCTGATGGGCCTGAAGTCCACGGCGCCGCAGTTCGGGAAGGACACCAAGCCCTAGTGGCTTCATTGAGGTGATTCTGGGAGCTCTGGGACTGGCGGGCATGAGCAGCGGCCAGACTGTCCCTTGCTATGCTGCACTGATCAAGATGGGCCCCCGCCGATTCACCAGATTTGTACCCAGGGCATCCACAGACCTGAGGGTTGTGTGGATAAATTTGTCTCTAATCAAACTCTAGCACTGATAGTTTTTTAGAAATTGTCCTTGGGAACTTGAGGAAAAAAGGAAGACAGAAAACAGAGAAAAACATAGAGAGTAGAATAAAAAAATTGAGAATTAATTTTATTTAGGAATTATTAAAACAAGTTCTTAAAAAACATAATTAGACTTGAATACATGTCTGTTGCAATATGTTAAATAAGTCAGAACCTGGAGATGAAGATCGAGTGCCCATCTGCCTGGAGTTGAACTATTTGCTAGCAAAATCCTTACTCTGTCACAGAAACCAAGGACTCTGCAGGACATGACGACCCTGAGTGTTGAAGTGGATGCATTCTTTGGTGCCTTATATTCTCCTCTGAAGTCACGGGAATTGTATGCGTTTAGGCACTTTGGAAAAACCTGGTGTGTGTCTCTCATCTAAATCAATGTCTTTACAGGAAAATGGACTTTTCAGGGAACAATAAAAGGCACTGTGTGATGTGAACAATATCATATAAATGTATATGGAATTAGAAAATAATCTTTGCCCACAATAAAAAGCCCATTACAAAGTGGGCAAAAGATATGAACAGACACTTCTCAAAAGAAGACATACAAGCGGCCAACAGATACATGAAGAAATGTTCAATCTCACTAGTCATCAAGGAGATGCAAATTCAAATTACACTGAGATACCACCTAACTCCAGTCAGAATGGCCATCATCAATAACTCAAAAAATAACAGATGCTGGAGAGGATGTGGTGAAAAGGGAACACTTCTACACTGTTGGTGGGAGCGTAAACTAGTACAGTGTGGCGATTCCTAAAAGCTCTAAAAATTGACATTCCATATGACCCCGCAATCCCCCTACTGGGACTATACCCTGAAGAACTCAAATCACTCTATAACAAAGATACCTGCACACATATGTTTATTGCAGCATTGCTCACAATAGCAAGATCATGGAACAAACCATGCTGCCCATCCAAAGAGGACTAGATTTAAAAAATGTGGTACATATACACAATGGAATATTACACAGCCATAAAAAAAGAACAAAATCATAAATTTTGCAGCAACCTGGATGGAATAGAGTTTATAATACTAAGTGATGTCTCACAGAAACAAAGATCTGAGTATCACATATTCTCACTCATAAGTGGATGTTGAAGAACTACCATAATACTATAGGAAAAGGATTGACAGTGGCGGGAAACAATGGGGGTGGGGTCAGGGAGGGGAAAGAAGGTGGGATTAAAGGTAGTCAATATCTGCTGGGGAAAGGGGGGCACACCTCATCAGCAAAGGTACCTGTACAATGAATATTTGTATACCTAACCCTTAACTATACCCCACAATTGTAAAATAAAAAAAAAATTTAAAAAATTGTCTATGAAAAAAAGGCCATTTTCCTGTAAAGACATTCATTTAGATGATACACACCCCAGGTTTCTCCAAAGTGCCTGAACGCATGCAAGTCCCATGACTTCAGATGAGACCTATAAGGCACCAAAGAATGCATCCCCTTCAACACTCAGGGTCATCATGTCTTGTGGAGTCCCAACTGGCCCCAGCTTTTCTTTATGTCTTTGTGTCTGTGTCTTTCTTAATCTCTCGTCACTCTCTCTCGGGACCCTCAAGGAAGCTGCGCGGGCCACGGCATATATTCATTAAGATACCATTTCTATTGCTCCTCCTTCATTGCTAACATACCACTTTCTCTTCTTGTATAATTTGTTTACCGTCTGAAGAACTTCCTGATGTCACCTGGGAATTGAAATTTTTTCCACTCCATCATAATCTTATGGGACCACTGTCATGTATGACG
>CAUYQG010051407.1:0-44267 GCA_963574415.1 Tarsius wallacei | reverse complement strand
GAAACACTTGCCTCTCTGCAGAGCGGGAAGCACCCCCACCAGGCCCGGATAAATTTTTGATTTATTGTAGAGACGAGTTCTCACCAGGTTGCCCAGGCTGGTCTCGAACCCCTGGGCTCAGGCAATCCTCTTGCCTCGGCTTCCCAAAGTGCTGGAATTACAGGCTGAGCCACCACGCCCAGCCTGTTCTCTTTATCTGAAAACACCACGTCTACCACTAAATAGAGCTTTAGTTAGTGCCAGGGCTCTTTGTTGTCAAAAGAGGTATTTTGCATGGAACTGCAGGTGAAGGGGGGTGGGACTAGAGGCCTTTCAAGTTCACAAGATCTTTTCTGGTATGGAGACGGCCCCCCAAGAGCCCCTGACTTGATGGAGGGGCCAGCTGTAGCTCATCTGTCCCTTCTTCGGACCTTGCCAAGTTTCCTCTGCTGACCACAGGAAGTTAAAGGAAATATCGGCCCATTATCATCCAAAAGTGATCCCATGATGTTACGGGTTGTGCAAATAAGTTGCACGTGACTTTGCCTCCAGCAGTGGCCCCCTGGGGGGTGTAAGGAGTGCCCCCGGCACCATCACCTGGCCACAGTCACATTCTGAGGCCCTTTTCAGACTTTGTGGAGGTGGGGGAGGGAGAAGCCAGCCTGTGGCACGTTTTGGCTGGAGAGATCTTGAAGCCATCTTTTGATGTTGTCTATCAAGAATGGAGATCGACTGATCCCCCCACACCATTTCCTCGGGTGGCTTCCTAGACAGAAATGAGCTACTCCGTTTTTTTAAGCAGCACCCCTGCTCCCACCTTCCACCAAGCTAGACTGAGCTCTCTTGAGTCCCAGGTCATCATATCGAGGTAAACCAGGTACGTTGCGGGCTAACAGCATGTGGAATTCAGTTCATATCACAAATAATAACTTGCATGTTACCAGCTAGTCTTGCTGTAAGTAGTTTTATCTCTATAATAGATGTGTTGAATATGGCATTGTAAAGGTAGTATGTCTACAAGAGAATCTGAAGAAAAAGAGAAAGGGAGGGAATCAGAGGCATAAAGTGGTCTGGGTACTGTCTCAGCATCTCAGGGTCATTTTAACGAAAGGATCGAAGACCCTGTCTGTGTTGCCAGGACGTCCTCACCCCTTTCCCATCACAGCCGCTCTCAGCAGTCTGTCCTGCCGGTACTTGTGAGACTCCGTCCAGCCAGATGGCAAGCACATTCCCAGCGCTCTTGGGAGCAGGACGACCTGTCAGGGAGACATGTTCTTCCTGTCTCTGACACGCCCACCTGCTGGAAGAGAAAGCTGGGGTTATGCAAGCCAGCCAACTCAGATCCTCATGTGGAGTGATTTATATATTAAAAGATCCCCCTTCTTCTTTGGAAATCACTTGCACGAGGCATCCTTTGGAAAATGTTCTCATCTGGAAACAGCCTGGCTCTGTGATCGTGGTCCTCAGGAAGGGGGAGGGTTCTCAGGTGGAGAAGCCATGGAAGGGAGTATTCCAGGGGATTCTGAGCCCCTGGGAGCATGCTTGAAGCAAGCAGTGGAGGAGAGAGAAGGAGGAGACAGACCTGGGTGCTGAGCCCTCTTGTTGCTCTGAAGGGTGGACAGAGCTGCCACAGCACCTGTCCTGAGCCAGTAGATGTGAAGCGATTCCTTCAGCAGAGGCTGGAAAACCCCTCCTGCCTCAGCCTTGCAGTCTGATTTCTGAAATAACGCTGCTGTTTCCTGGCTGCGAGGAGGCCGCAGGGCTGAGGTTTCGAGCAGCTCCGTGGGATGTGGCCTTTGCGGGCATGGGATGCAGGTGGGCGCTGGTTAACACAGGGCCCGACGTCACCAGGCCGCAGGACGTTACTCAACCAGCTACCTCAGCAGGGGACATGGAACACCCTGACTATTGATTAGAGATGGGGCATGATGGCATCTATCTGGGGAACACCCTCTCCCCTTTCTGGAGGACCTGGACCTGCCTATGTCCAGCAGGGCAGAGGTGGGCATTGGCGAGGTGGACTTCCTGACATCTCCTCTTCTCTCCTCAGAGCCCACAAAGGCCGCCTCGGATCTGACTGCCTGGTTCAGCCTCTTCGCCGACCTCGACCCGTTATCAAACCCTGACGCCGTGGGGAAAACGGATAAAGAACACGAATTGCTCAACGCATGAGTCTGCAGCCCTCAGGAGAGGGCTGTGTGCCCCCTTGGCCGCTCACCTGGGCTGGTAGCAGCACAAAGCACTCAGCACGCCATTTTCACACTGACGTGCCATTTTAATAAACACAAGGGTCCAAGGCCCTGTTTCTATGGGTATCATTATTTACTCTTATTTGGTTTTAAGGGTTTTAGTGTCTCTTGTGTGGATGGGAACAATACAGGATTGTCCAGGAATGGTTTCCAGACCCCCGTTCCCCACCACCATCCCATCATGGCTGCTGCAGCGTCACGGGGCTCCCGTGAGACCCAAGTTCAAATCAAATCATGAGCCTACTTTGAGGCTTGAAGGGCGTATCCTCCAGCCTCGGAGGCCACAGGAGGCCAGCAAAACTTCCATGCCTCCTGCACCCGCTGCCTGGGTCCCTCTTCTAGGGGGGCTGCGGGAGGATTCCCTCTCCCTGCCAAGCCACCTTCCAGCAAGCTCCGGACAAAGCTCCGGCCAACCAAAGACACTGTCCCCGCAGCACGTGCCTGGCAGGCCATGCGTCCTCGCCGGCAGAGGAGCCGGGCTTCTGCGTGAACCTTCCACGGAAAGCAGCCATATTGCAGACACCAGTGTCTCCTTCCGACCTCTCCATGGCTGGAATTCAAAAGCATGTATTTCTGGAGCCCCTTGTGATGTTGTTTTCTTTTTTAAAAAATTAAACAGAGAAGATATTTGACACACAAAGTCAAGTTCATGGAGTCTGTTGTGGGCCTCAGTGTTGGGCTGTGGGAGACGCTGTGGGTGTGGAGCTAGTGGGACAGAGGAGGAGGCCGGGTCCCACCTGTAGCCTTAAAACTGTTGTCTTGGCCCATGCATCCCCGGAGGAGGCAGTGGGGAAGGACAGCATGGGACTTGCAGGACAGGGCAGGAGTGAGTGCCACAGGTACACTTGGACACAGACATGACTCCAAGATGCTACCATTATAAGAGACCCCAGAGCTGGCATCTCTCCCTGCTCCCGTGTCACAGGTGACCTGCTGAGTGAGTCACACATGCCCACAGAACCGTGTATCCCTGTTAGTGAGCCAGGGGGCCCGGCGGGTGAGATCGAAGATCAGCCAGGGGTGGTTCTGCGTGCTTGGCTAGGAGGTCTTGGCGCTTCTGGGACTCAGTCTGCTGCTCTGAAAGGGCTTGCTGAGGCCATATTCTGACACACACCACCATGCACCCACACACACAGACACACACCTACACACAGACCCATGCACACAGACGTGTGTGCACACAGACACCTGCACACAGATGCATGAACGCATACAGACACACAGACATGCACATAGACACATGTGCACACATACACAAGCACACACATACACAGAGATACTTGTGTGTGCACACCGCAGACATGTAGACGCATGCCCACACACAGATGCACATACACACACACAGGTACACACACATGAATGCACACATGGACACACACACACAAAGACACATGCACAAGTGCCCTCATGGAAGGGCCCGGCCACACAATGACCTCCATCCCTACAGGACGCCTGGACGATAACTGGGATGCACAGGGAAGGGTCTTGTGGGGGAGATGGGGCGGGGATCCGGTGCAGGCTGTTCAGGGGCTTCCTCTGTTGGACTCCACTCAGCGGGAACCTCGCCTGAGTCTGGTCTGTGGGCTCTGAGGATGTCGAGATTCTGCACCAGGGCCTTGCTGCCTTCCTGCATTCACACGAGGGTCATTGCTGTGCCCCTGGCCTCTGCCCTGCCCACCCCCAGGAGCCTTGGGGATACCAGCGCAGACCCAACAGCCCCCAGGGGCCTCCTGGGGCCCACCTGCTCCCACGGCCTTCTCTCAGTGCACCCCCAGGACTCCTGGGAGGTGCCAACCCTTGACCCTCCCTTCCTGCTCATCTGCCATCCCCAGAAATGCCAACTCGCGTGCAAGCCTGGCCTCGGAAGGCCTGTGCTTCACACATCGGCCTCCACAACTGGGTGCTTAGTTTCCCAAATCCCTGTCTCCTGGGGACCAGCACCCTGGAGCCAACCTGCCGAGTCTCACTGCCCTGCATGGAAGACTGACACAGGAGTCAGTATTGCATCCTGGCTCACAAGAGTTTGGGCTGCCCAGCTCCTGGGGGACTGGGCTGGAGGCCAGCGGTGGGGGAGAGGGTGGGCTCGCCTCTGTTGAATGGATTCCTTTAAGCGCTAGCAGGCATTTGCAACTGGCCCGTGGGTGGAAGACGGTGGCAGTTGGACCAGCTGTGCCACAAGGAAAAGGAAAGAACTCCACATGGGGGCATTTTCTCCCGAATTTTCTTGACATTTTTGTTAAAAAAAAAAAAAAAGAGAGAGACTCAATTCTCTTTCCCTTCTGCAATCCACTTGGCCAACCTCTTGATCCCTTTTGATAGATGTGTTTTGATCCAGGCTCGCACAAAGACCTTTAACCACTTCTCCAGCACAAGGAGAAGCAGCTGCTACCCATTTTCTCGCAAGGGCCCGTGCGCCAGCCCAGCCGGGGGCTTCCTCCAGGACCCACCTCAGGGCCCCACCCAGCCCCCCAGGGGTGTCTCTGGCAGGACAAGGGCAAAGATGTCCTGCCCGTCTCCCAGACGGTCCCCCACACCAGGAGGATGGTCTGAACAAAACTGTACCACAACCCTCAGGAAGTTTCAAGGGCACTTGCTCCTGGGGCATGCTCCTGCCCCTCAAGGGGGGCTGCAGTCTCCCCCCCCCACCCATATATAAAGAATATACACAATGATGGGGGGTGGATGGGGGGGAGAGGCAGAAGCAAGAGTTTCCTTTCCTCTTTACCAGCTGGCACTGGCTCTCCGTGCACTTTATAGACGCCTTCCCTTCAAAATGTAATTTTAGAAATGTCAAGCTGAGTTTGAGTTCTCAGAGAGTGAGAAAAGCACTCGTCAGCTTCCGAATGAGAAATTTACCAGCTTAGGAAGAACCAGCGCTTTTTTTCAGAGGTTTCTGCCCAAGAAAATGTGATCTGCTTGGAGCTGGCAGCCCTGGGGGCCCCGAGGTGCCAGCAGACATGGGGGTGAGGCTCAGCCATTGCACAGAGGCCATTGGGTGTGGGCTGGGCTCTGAGACTGTCCATCCTCTGGGCAAAGACGGTATCAGCCGGACTCTGTTGCCTTCCACTGATGCTGCTCCTGCCCCAGCCCACTCATGGGGCTCCACACCTCCCTTTCAGAGGCCACTGCAAAGTTCCCCTCCCCACCCCAGACCAACCCTGGCAATGGCTGGTGGCCAATCCCAGTGCCATATGATTGTGCCAGTATACCCCGCATGCACCTGTCTTTGCGACCCAGTGCCCTCCAGGTGGGCTGTGGCAGTGAAACCTCTGCCTTGACGTCAACCATCCTCCCAGTCCCCTGACTGCTACCCCTCCCTGGGGCCATGATGTGGATCTCTTCAGCTCTGCGGAAAACAGACTTCAGCCTGAAGCCAACCCCAGATGACCAGTTTTGGCCGTGGCTGCCAGGAATCCTGCATCGAGATGGATTCTGATAAATAAGTGATGTGGGGGGGTGGAGGTGGCAGCAGAGATACTGCATTCCACCTTGTCTTTCATGGGGCTTTTGGGTTAACTTTTTTACAAAACCAAAAGTAACTAAAATTCTGGAACCTGGAAAGGGGCGTGCATGCATAAGAAAAGCAGACATGTCCAAGAACAAGTCATGACTTACACCAAGCCCATCGCAGACCGACATGAGCCGCTACAGGAACACAGGAGTGGGTCTATTTGTGCAGGTCCCTGAAAAGCCTAGGAGTGAGCTTCAACTGATGTCCCCAGGCATAGCTGATGACCCAGCAAGTGTCCCCTCTTCAGCTCTGGTTCCCCACATTGCTTCATTCTAGCAGACTGTTCACACTGGAGACAAAATGGCCACCAACATCTCCAGGCCAAGTCTTGGTATTGGGTCCTGTGTCCACTCTTCCACCACTGAGACCATGGGATGGTGTGGTGTCTCAGGCCATTTTCTGCAGCTGTAACAGAATACCACAGACAAAGAAAAGACGTTTATTTAGCTCATGGTTCTGGAAGCTGGGAAGGTCAAGGAGCCGCATCTGGCGAAGACCTTGTGGTGTCACAACATGGCAGAAGGGGAAGAGAGAACGCAAGACAGAGGAAACGGGGTTCAGCTCACCCTTTTTATCAGGAAACCACTTCTGCAAGAAGGACGTTCATCCCCACATGAGGGCATGGCCTAATCACCTCTTAAGGCCTCACTTCTTAATATGATTACAATGGCAATGAAGTTTTCAACACATGAGCTCAACATTTTCAAACCATGGAGTGTGGGGCAGGAAAGGGGCTGTTTTCCCAGTTTTTCATGTGTTGGAGTTTGACCCTCAAGGACTGAGAAGAGAGAAAGGACAGTTCCTTAAGGCAACACTGGGATCCTGTTACTAGAGGGAACAAAATGGGATGCTGGGAAGGAAAATGCAAGAGACCCATTCTAGCTTCTAGTGGAATGACTCTGAGGGGACACTTGTCAGGTCCTATCAGATGTCCTTAACAACCAGGGTTCATAAACAGTAGAATAAAGAACTGCTGGCTGGGCATGGTGGCTCACACCTGTAATTCCAGCACGTTGGGAAGTGGAGGTGAAAGGATTGACTGAACCCAGGAGTTTGAGACCAGCCTGGACAACTTGGCGAGACCTCATCTCTACAATAAATAAAAAAATTAGCCAGGTGTGGTGGCGCGCACCTGTGATTCCAGCTACTGAGAAGGCTGAGGTGGAAGTATGGCCTAAGCTTAGCAGGTCGAGTCTGCGGTGGCCATGGCCGTGAGCTTGTCACTGCACTCCTGCCTGGGTGATAGAGTGAGACTCCAACTCAAAAAAAAAAAAGAAAGAAAGAAAAGAAAAAGAACTATTAAACACCTGCAGGGCTCCTTTTAAGGTCACTCCCAGGCAGGCTGGGAGCTTGGAGCTCAGTGGCCCGTGGAGGATCCCAGCTGACTTCAAGGTATCTCCTCCAAGGGTGTCAAAAAGTTTTGTCCGTCCATCCCGTTCATATCCAGATGAGGAAGCTGAGAAGACCAAAGAGGCAAGGGACATCAAAGAGCACACACCAAGTGAGTAAAAACAACCAGAACCCACCGCAACCTGGGCCTTCTTGGGGCTGACTCCCAGGCCAAGGCTTCCTGCACATCAGCTCAAAATGGAAAGTTGTAGAAGAGAATCCCAGAGACAAGCAGAACTCCTCCACGAGACAGCCTCTCTTTTCTTCCTTCATAACCTCTTTTTCTTTCTTTTGTGGTGTTTGTTTGTTTGTTTCAGAAGTCAGTTATTCAATACACCCTTTGGGGCTAGAATCTAGGAGAGTTATTCAGGACAGGAGTTGAAGCTGGCTTTGAAACTGGACAAACCTGTGGTCAAACCGAGGCTCCACCAGCTGTAAGCTGTACCCCTCCTGAGCTTGTTTTCTCATCCACAAAATGAGGGGAGTCGCATGCCCTGCCTCCTGGAGTTATTAGCAGGATTTGGTGAGTTCATGCCCCCAAATACTTTTTCACTGAATCTGCAAACAGCACACAAGTATGGCCACTGGGGTCACCGGAGTTCACTCTCTTGGTAAAATGCTGTTGGAAGTAGGAAGGGGGAATAGGAAGAGATTCATTAAAGGATATAAAATTATAGCTAGAAGCTGGGCATGGTGGCTCACGCCTATAATCCCAGCACCTTGGGAGGCTGAGGCAGGAGGATTGCCTGATCCCAGGAGTTTGAGACCAACCTGAGCAATATAATGAGACCTCATCTCTACACAAAATGAAATTAGCCGGGCGTGGCAGTGCATACCTGTAGTCCCCACTACTTGGAAGGCTGAGGTGGAAGGATCGCTTGAGCCCAACAGGTGAAGGCTGCAGTGGCTGTGAGAGTACCACTGCACTCTAGCTTGGGCAACAGAGTGAGATCCCAACTCAAAAAAAAAAAAACAAAAAACAACTTATAGCTAGACAGGAGAAATAAGTTCTAGTGTTGTATACTACAGTAAGGATTGACTAGAGTTAACAGCAGTATCTTATGTAGTTTTAAATAGCTAGAGAGAGGATATTGAATGTTCCCAGCATAAAAAATCAACAAATGTTTGACACGATGGACATGCCAACAGTCCTGATGTGATCACTATACATTATATGTGTAGAAAATCACTATAAATATGTACAGCTTCTTTCTGTCCATTTTTAAAGAATTTAATTACAGATCAGGAAACCACTTCTGCAAGGACGTTCATCCCGCATGAGGGCATGGCCTAATCACCTCTTGAATGGCTGCACATCAGACTCTCCAAGCACCATCTTCTCTTCCTATTGTTTGTCAACTCATTCCTAATTATCACAAGAATGGAGGGAGAACAGGACTAAGAATTCTACTGAATCCATTGCCCCTGATCTTCCCATAAATCTGGACAAAATTCTGTGCTGAGACTGGGAGAAAGGAAGTGGGTTTCTGCCAGAAACAAAACTTGCCAACCTTCAAGGTATCTTTAAAACAAATCACAACTGGGTGCGGTGGCTCACACCTATAATCCCAGCACTTCGGGAGGCCCAGGTGAGAGGATTGCCTGAGTCCACAGGTTTGACACCCGCCTGGGCAACTTGGTGAGACCTCATCTCTACAATAAATAAAAATATTAGTCGGGTGTGGTGGCACATGCCTGTAGTCCCAGCTACTTGGAAGGTCAAGGTGGAAGGATCACCTGAGCCCAGCAGGTCGAGGCTTCGGTGGCCATGAGCATGCCATTGCACTCCCGCCTCGGCAACAGAGTGTAACTCTGACTCAAAACAAACAAACAAGCAAACAAACAACAACAACAACAACAACAAAAATGAATCACAAACCAGAACACTGATGAATGGAAATTAGGCTAGGCATGGTGGCTCACTCCTGTCATCCCAGCACATTGGGAGACCAAGACAAGAGGATTGTCTGAGCCTAGGAGTTCAAGACAAGCTTGGGCAACATAGCCAGACCCTGTCTCTATGAAAAAGAAAAAAATTAGCCGGGTGTGGTGGTGCTTGCCTTGACTCCCAGCTACTCAGGAGGCTGAAGTGGAAGGATCACCAGGAGGTCAAAGCTGCGGTGAGCTGTGATCATGCCACTGTCCTGCAGCCTGGGTGACAGAGTGAGACCCTGATCCCTCCCAAAAAGAAATCAGGGTGCAGAGCAATTATAACTCTCACACACTGTTGATGGGGATGCAGAAAGAACCGCCACTTGGAAAACAGTCTGGCAGCTTCACAGAAAGTCAGACACACACCTGCCACCCAACCCAGCGGTGCCACACCTAGCGATTTACCCTGAAGAAACAAAACTATGTTCACACAAAACCTGTATGTGAACGTGTGTGGCAGCTTCATTCATCATCTCCAAAAACTAGAAGCAGCCCACATGTCCTTCAGCTGTGGAAGGATCAAAATCACTGGTACAGCCGGGCTCGGTGGCTCAGCCTGTAATCCCAACACTTTGGGAAGCCGAGGTGATTGGATTGCCTGCGCCCAGGAGTTTGAGACCAACCCAGGCAACTTGGCAAGACCTCATCTCTACAATAAATCAAATATTAGCCGGGCGTGGTAGTGCATGCCTGTAGTTTCAGCTACTTGGAAGACTGAGGTGGAAGGATCGCCAGAGCCCAGCAGGTCGAGGCTGGGGTGGCCGTGAGTGTGCCACTGCACTCCAGCGTGGGCGACAGAGTGAGACTCGACTCAAAAAATAAAAATCACTGGTACATGCATACAGTGGAATATTATTTAGCAGCGAACATGAATACACTTTTGGTACACTCAGCAACATGATTACTTCCGGGATGCAGTGGGAGGGGCTTGGCCTCTGTGGGGCTCCTTCTCAAAGCCCATAACCCCGGCTATGCGGAAGAGCAATACCCCACCAACTCAGAGCATTCTAGAAAATACCTGAGAAGCCCTTTTTCAAAGTGTCAAGGGCATAAAGAAAACAAGAGCCTGAGAACCACAGAGGGGAAGAAGCAGAAGAGCCATGGCAGCTAAATGCCTCATGGGACCCTGGGCTGGATCCCGAAACTGGGAAAGTAATTATGGAAAAACTGGAGAAGTCCACGTCAAGTCTATCCTTTGGTTAACAGCACTGGCCCAATGTCAGTTTCTTAGACACCTGCCAAGCTAGCTGTCCAGTGTGGTTTTTTTTTTCTTTTTTTTTTAAATTTTAATTTTAAAGATGTGGGGTACAATGCAAGGTTAGGCATACACATGTTCATTATACAGGTACCCTTGTGTGTAGCATGTTAACAATAGAAAAGGCTGGGAGAGGGTCCATGGGGACTCTGAACTATCTTTGCAACTTCTCTGTAAATCGAAAAGTACGCGAAAATAAAAGGCTGTTCTTCTTTTAAGGCTTCCTACTGCGTGGTTCCATTTGTATGACACTTTGGAAGAGGCGAAGGATAAGTCAGATACCAGCTCAGCGGCTGCCAAGGGCTGAGCATGGCAGAGGTGTTGATTGCAAATGGGCACAGGACAATCTGAGGATAAGAGAACTCTTCTGTACAGTTGTGTGTGGTCACACGACTGCCACATGACTATAGACTTTTTCCTACCAGTGGGACTGCACAGCGTGTGGTCTTTCAGAACTGGCCTCTCACTCAGCATGCCATCTTTAAGGCCCATCCACGTGTTAGTACTTCCTTCTGTTGCTGAATAGCACTAAGTTCTGTGCACAAGACACATTGTATCTATGTGGACAGCTGGATATGTTCATATTTTTGACAAAAAAATTTAAAAATTAGCATTGGTCAAGATCCACAGAACAGTACCCTAAAAGGGTGAATTGTACCATATGTAAATTAGTCCTTGACAAGTATGACTCTTTTTATTTTTTCAGAGTCTCATTCTGTCACCCAGGCTGGTACAGTGACATGGGTCATTGCTCACCGCAACTTTGACCTCCTGGACTCAGGCCATCTTCTCAGCTCAGCCTCCTGAGTAATTGGGGCTACAGGCGAGCACCACCACACCTGGCTAATTTTCTTTTTGGTAGGGATAGGGTCTTGCTACGTTGCCCAGGCTGGTCTCAAATTCCCGGACTCAGCAATCCTCCTGTCTTGGCCTCCCAAGGTGAGTTGCCATGCTTGGCCTGGAAGTGAGTCACCATGCCTGGCCTCTTTCTTCTTCCTCTTGTCTTTCCCTTTGTCCTCCCATTTCTTGACCCTGCCCTTCCCAACTCATCCCCACCTCTTACTCCTCTCTTCGTTTGCCAATCTTGATCTCTCTTTCCATTCCTGCCATTTTCCTCTCTGATCCCACTCTCTCCACATCTCCTCCCAACTCTCTCCCCTTCCTCCCCTCTCCCTGCGCCTGCTGTCCACGCCCTCTCCTTCATACCTCACACCCCTTTCTCTCTTTGCCTTGCTTTGTCCTACTCTGTCCCCCTCTGCTCCCCTGGACGTCCTTTACTTCCAGGCCTCCATTTTCCCCCTTGCTCTGCCTTCTACTCTTCCCCCCCCTCTTTCTTCTTTCTCGCGTTCCCTCTCATGGTCCTGCTGCTTCCTGTGCTAACTTAATTCTAGGGCGGGCCCTCTTGTGCAGACATCCCTGCTACACCAGATCTAGACCACTCAGCTTAGCTTTCCCAGTGGAAACAGTTTCTCTTTCTCAATAGTTTCAGCAAAAAATACCAGAGTTATCTCTCATTTGGCTGACGTGGGGACCAAAACATGTGGGAAGGCCTTAGAACTGAGGCAGGGTGGAGACAGCTCTTTCTGAACCACATGGACTGAAGTTCAGGTACGTCAAGGTGCTGGAGAAGGGAAATTGATGACTGGATTAAGAAGGAAGCGGCCAGATACCAGGCAGGCAAAAAAGAAGGCACCATCAATGTTCCTATTGGCCAGGCTACTGGTTGGCAGTTGCTGTAAAAAACAACCCCCAAATCTCAGTAGAATACAAAATAAAAGCTTTTTTCCCCCCTCACTTTACCACAGTCCAGTTCAGAAGGGGCTTCCCCAAAGCTTCCTCTTCCTCGGGGTGGTGACTCGGGGGCTATGACTCTTTTGCCCTGTGGTCCTGCTGTACGGGAATGTCACTTCCCGTGTTTGAGGAGAGAAAAAGGGTGTAAACTAGGGCTCTATGGCCATGCTCAGAGGGTGTCCAGAATTTCTGCTCGCATCCCATTAGCCAGAACCCAATTCCTGTCCCCAATCTAACTGCCAAAGATGCTGGGAAATGTAAGTGTCCTTGTGTGCCAAGAAAGGAAATGAATGTGGTCTGGGGAACTCACAGCACTGTTCAGCCATGGTCAGGCTGTTTAGATACACGCAGGAAACTGGAACTCAACCAATACAAAGTCAGTGTTGTACACTTATGAGATCTACATATTTGTGCTTATCCTTCCTTTGACTCTAGATCTTGTCCTGCAATTCTGCTTTGCCTTCATGCTTCCTTTAACTTTAGACCTTTTCCTAAAAGCCTACTGTTTCATGAGGCCTTCCAAAATGGTACTGTATAAGAACTTGGCCTTTGGAGTCAAACAGCACAGGTTGAGCCCCAGCTTCTCTATTTTCTAGGGGTAACCTTGAGCAAATCAGTCTCTCTGAGCCTTTGTTTTTTTCTCCTCATATGCTGTGCAAGAAAATATTATTAATAATAATCCACATTTAAAAAGCAGCCAAGCCATTTTGGTGCTTGTGACGTTTTCTTTTTTTAGCTGTAATTTTACTTAGCAACTCTGTGGAACTCAGCAAATCATGGTACATCTGGGCGTGGGCTGAACTGCAGGCTCCCATTCTCCATCCCCTCGAATCTTACAGTTGCAGAGCTAAGGGGAAGTTCAGTGGTCACCCATTCCAACCTCCTCACTTTACAGAAGAGCAAACCAAGGCTCAGAGAGGCTACTTGACTGTGCACACAGCCACCCAGCTGGTTAGTGGCAGAGCTGGAGGCAGATCCCACATCAGATAGCATGTGGCTCCTCTCTCCTCTGTGGCCTTTCCCTTTCTCTAATCTTGTGACACTAACAGATCAAAACCTGGGAAGTCAAGGCTCCTGGGTCCTCCTCCGCAGCTCAAAGGAAAGCCTGCTCATTTCATTTCTCCTCCCAAATTAAATGTAGATACTTGTCTGTGTTCTAGCCACAGAGACTGACCTATCTCCAGAAACTGTGGTTTAAAACAGAGACGGCTGCTGCAGCTCAATGAGAGGTGATAAAGACATAGGTAATTGCTGTGGAATAATACTGCTGCCAAGAAGATGATTGAACTCCCACACAGAAGGTGAACAGATGGTATATTTATTGAAATTCATAGGCTGTGAGATGGAATAATTTAGCTGATGGCTGGGCACCCTCATTTCAGATTGAGGGAGGCTCACGGAGGAACAAATTTGCCGCTAGGTGGCGTGATTATCTAGGGCCCAGTGTTTGTCTTCGTAGAGGGGGAGGCAAGGATTCTGTGAACACCAAGAATCACTTCATTTCCGAATTGGGACAACAGAGCTTCCCTGTGGCTACGCAGGAAACCACCATGTGTTCGAAACTTAAAATCACTTTATTATAAAATAAATATTTACCACCAAGGACTTTTACCTGGAGAAAAAAAAGTAATCCAATGACAGTGTATGGAATTATTTAAAGAGATGGCGTTGTGGGACAGTCTCTGGACCAGGATACCTGTGGGCTCCAATATGCTTTCAAATCACTGGCCCATCTGGGCCTAATGACATTTCTTCCATGCCAGCTGCCTCACACCTCAGCCTTGCCCTCTGCTTGTGGTGCAGGATGGCAGAAACAACACCAGCTCTAGAAACCTCATTTTGAAAGTTGATATAGCTAATAACATTATGTCAGAGGGAGAATGAAGAAATTATTTGTAAACTAATATGAAAGGGTGGAGGAAATAAGATCGAAAAGTGGATCGATAACAAGTTAGCTCCTGATGGCTTCCTATCCTTAGCTCAGTTCTTTTATTACTTTTTTAAAAATAAGGCCAGATGCAGACTCATGCCTGCAATTCCAGCACTTTGGGAGGCCAAGGCGGGAGGATCACTTGAGGCCAGGAGTACGAGACTAGCCTATGCAACAAAATGATTCACCATCCCTACAAAAATTAGAAAAATTAGTTGGGTATGGTGGTGTGCACCTGTAGTCCTAGCTGCTTAGGAGGCTGAGGCAGGAGATTGCTTAAGCCTAGAAGTTTGAGGCTGTGGTGAGCTGTGATCATGCCACTCCCTCCAGCCTGGGTGACAGTGAAACCATGTCTAAAAAAAAAACCAAGAAAACCTCCCCCAAAACAAACTTCTTCCCCTGATGCAGAACTCCTCTGGTTTCCAAATTCAGAGCATTCAAAAAGCTGTCAGTGACTTTGGGATTCCCACAGCCTTCTGACTTTGTGTGGGAACCACTTCCTGCTTTTGTTTGATTTCATAAATGTGCCCGTTCATCCACTTGGCAAAAGTTAACTGAATCTTTTTCTTTTTCAAGTTGTCCTTTGCTGTGTCTAAGTTTCCTCATCTTTAAAATGGTGATACATACCTGTCTCATAGGATTGTAAGGATTAAATGAACACTTTTATGTTCAATGCTTAAAACAGGGCCTGGCAAATAGAAAGTGCTCAATGTATGTTAGCTACGTTTGCTATGTCTACTGCCACCACCACTATCTACTGTTGCAACTACTACTGCATATTACTGCCATGCATTGTTATTACTATTGCTTCTGTCACTACTGTATTACAACTACTGCTGCTATTCTACTCTTCTGACCTAATTTGGATTTTGAAGGCTTTGTTTTTCCTAGTTGCAGAAAATATTCAGTCTTGTCAATTTAAGGTACATTTATGCGATTCTGTCTTTTTAGGTAAGTATTAGTTAACTTGGGGAACTTTTTCTTCGAACACTTTTCATTGCTTCAGAGGATGAGCTGACCCCTTAGGGGTTTACGCCCAGCCCTGCAGTGTGGGTGGGGATGATGTGGTTCATAATAGCCTCCTTCTGCATTGGGGTACCTTGTGTTTACTGCAGTTTGTTCTTTGGCTTCTGCTTTTACATACCTCTGAGATCTCAGCCAGCCTATTCTGAGCCATGTGTGGACTCTATGGAGGATGAGGATGGGATGGAGAGACACCAGTGAGAATTGATCAGATGTTCTCTGGCCTCGTGCTTTGTGAGGCCCAGCTAAGGCTTCTTGCCCCAGCACTTTACTCATTCACTACTGCGGGGTCCAGCCTGGACCAGAGGCCTTCTTATGAGGTGTAGAGGTTCTTTAGACTGTGCCCTGGGAAGTAAGGCACAAGCCCCCTTGTCCTGGAGCCCCCATATTTAAGTGAGATTTTTATCATGTAAATTCTCTACTTTCTCTCCACATTCCTATCCATGGTGGGATGGGTATTGGGAGGAGGATAGAGGGTTCTTGAGAAATGCTTCTAAAATTATAGCACAGAGATGATCAGTGAGGACTCAAGTATGTTGTCAGCCATGAAGCAAGTTGCGCATTAATGGTCAACTCACCCATTCAGACTGAAAACGGGGGTGGTGGCATAAATATGTGAAAATTCTGAGTTATAGACTATATAAAGAAATATGGTTTCTTGGAGACTCATTCAGACTCATTCAACATAGGCCAATAAAATACTGCCAAATAGAGACCTTGTCACACTTTAAAAAATGAACACTTTAAAATAAGTTTCCACTTATGTACTTTGTGCTTAAAAATAGTTTGTTTTATGCACATTAGAGGCTTATCTTATAATTCTGCATTATCTATGAGGAAATATGTAAACTCTAGCCCCTTCCTCCTTGATCATATCCTCAAAAAGAAATGGATTAATAAAATTTCCTTTCATGTATTGCTTGTTTGTTGTTTCTTAGAACTGAGATTTATCCTATCAGATTGTGATCTAAGACAGAGGCCAGCAAACTATGGGTTGTGGGCTTTGTACCATGGTCCGCTTTATATGCCTTGGGAGCAAAGAATAGTTTTTACAGTTTCAAATGGTTAAAAAAAAAAATCAAAAGAAGAAGAACATTTTATGACATGTGAACATTGTGTGGAATTCAAGTTTCAGTGTCTATAAATAAAGTTTTATTGGCACATAGCCATGCTCACTCGTTTACGTATTGTCTGTGGCTGCTTTCACGCTACACTGGCAGAGCTGAGTAGTTGCAACAGAGACCATATGGCCTGCAGAACTGAAAATACTTGCTGCCTGACCCTTTTCAGAAAAAGTTTGCTCACCCTGGTCTAGGATGTGGATGCATCACACAGTGAAGAGGAACTGAGGGAGAGAGCATTCTGTTGAGAATTTTCTCAACACTGTCTACAGGTCACAGCAAAACAGCCTCTCTGTGGAGGTGTCTATCTTAAGAAAAGCAGCGAGAGAAGTTGTGCTTCTATCAACCAGCGCATGGTGTTTGTGTTGGTTCCACCCCTCATTCGTGGTTCTTAAAGCCTGCTGTTATTTTATGCCACCTGCGTAACCTGATTTGCATCATAAATGCATATCTAGCTACCACTTGGACTTTTTTCAGAATAAGGAGAATGGCTTTTATGAAGCCATCTGTAGATGAAAAATAAATAGCAGCTAACAGTCCTGTAATATATGATTGAAGGAGTTAGTGCACAGCAAAAGAGTCAAACAGCTGATTTGCTCCCCAAGTCAAGAAACTACCAAATAAGCTTCAGTATTTATAAGATGAGGGAGGCAGGCAGAAGTCATCTGGGAGATAAAGGAAAAGTAAAAGCCTACTGGAATTCATAGGCACACTTGGCTCAGGGACTGGGCCAGAGCTTGACCTCTTATTCAAATCCCTAGCCCTCTGGAGTTCCTAGGTCATCTCTCTTTCTACAGCCTCGCAGGCTTTGCCTGAAAGTCATGGAATCCCACCTCTCTTGGGATTGCACTTGCTGCTTGGTGGCTTTTCCCGTAGACGCTCAAATCAAGGGATTTCAACATCTCAACGCAAGTTCCAATTTGGGGGTGCTTTTGTCTTAATAATGTCAGAGGTTAATGATCAGATTAGTCTTCTTGTTCTTTTTTTCCTTTCCCTAACCATCCCTTGCTGCCAGTTACCCCCAAAGGAGTTGTCAGAAGCAAACTTGAGAAAATGTGCCGGTTCTTTGCTTCTAAATGCAACATAGAAGATTGAAGCAAAGATTGAGGAAGTAAATGTGATGAGTCAGAACCGTTTTCTATAATTGAATTCTTTGTCATTCCCCACCTCCCCCTACTCTCATCCCATCCCAGTTCTCCTCCTTGAAGTGGATACAGAACTTCTGACCAGGAAAAGAGAGAGGAGTGAGAAGGCACAAGGGAGACTTCACTCAGTGTGTGTGTTCCCTAACTTTCTTGCTCCCTTCTCAAGCTGAGTTCTGAGGTTGTGGGGATACGATTTTCTCCATCCTGTTTGATTTTGGAACATGATAGTAGATAACATCCATGTCTGGCCTCCTCAGTGAGGTTCAGGGAGTTGGCAGATCTCATGGAGAAAGTCCTGTCGCCGTGATGGTACTGTTGTATAGAAGAACCAGCAGCAGGAGTGCCGCGACTGGAGCAAGCCCTGGAGATCTCTGCAGATACTTATTGGTACTGCAGAGCATCTGAACGTTCCTATGACTCCTTCCAATGGGCACAGAAATCAGCTGAGAGTGTACACTCAAAATCTGAAAGGATATTTTAGCTAGCGCAGGAGGATGGTGTGTTGGAAAGATGGGATGTGGACAGTCTCTACCCAGACTGTGCAAACACCTTGCTCCAGGGAGTTATTTAAGAAGGTATCACTCATCTGTCTAAGGGACTGGAAGAGATGAGTTATATCCTTAGAAGGAGGCCAACACAGGACCCCATTTCCACCACCAAGGTGACTTTGTCTGGGACTTAGGGAAAGTTCCAGAGAAAAGAGGGACAAAGGAGAATTTTTTCTATTTGAGTTTTATTTTTCATATTGGGCAGAATGGAGGCTCAAAATTGGGATTTAAATTGAGTTATAGGAAATAAGTTATGTTTTTACATACCAGAATTCGTGATAATAAGAATTTGTACCAGATCCAGTCACATTTATTCAATGTTTTGTGCCAGGTAATGTACAAATGATTTTCATGTATTTTCTCATTTACTTCTTTTAATAACTTTGTGAGGCAGGTATTACTAATCCTATTCTGCGCAGGAAACTAAGGCTTTCAAACATGCATTAATTAACCTAAAGTAACCTAGTCAGAGTGATTGTAGAGTCCCACTCACTCCACATACCCTGATACTTGAGGGTCAGATGGGGACTAGGATAGGCTGTTGAGATCTACTTTACCCATAGCTGTGGGTGAAGTAAACCTTCCCTTTGACAATAAAACCTTTCTGGGTCTCTTTTCATTTGCCAGATGCTTGGCTAGTCATGGGATACAAGAAGAATAATACTCCCTCCCTCCAGGGATGTAACAATCTGCCTACATTTGTTTCTAACACATGGAAGGTACTCAGTATGGGTTGGTTGAATGAATAAATTTGAAAGGTACAAAGCATCAGTAAGGGAGAGAATGCCTTTGTCTAATTTCAGATGTAGCATCAAGAGCATCACAGCCATGCTCACAGAAAGAGATTTGAAAGAATCAGAAGACTGATTCTGGTGGAAATACAGATTTGACTTCAGAATGGTCTCTGCCTTAGGCAGTGCCGAAAGGCCTGTTGGTTAGAAACCTAATCCTACTTGAACAAAGCCCTAGGGAGCAATTGGGCTCGGAGCAGAGAGATAGATGGGCTGATCTGAGGAGGTTCCTTTATTCTTGACATCAGTGGTAAAGTACTGATGAGGAATATCAGTCAGTGGATCTCCCAGGGTGGAACTATGTTCAGAAGGGAACACTCACTTTCCAAAAAGTGCTCCTTTCTTGGTGTCTGTCCATGAAACTAAAAAAGAGATTCATAAAAGGATTGACGTAGGCCAGAAATCTAGGGCAAATTACAACTTCTGTTATCACATATAATACAATGTTGAGTACAGGCTTCAGGTTTCTGTAAGGGAAAGAAAAAATAGCTGGTTCCAACATCCTACCTTAGGCAGACCACAGACAGAGACTTTGGTCACCAGGCAGTGCACACCATCCTCTAGATTTCTGCTATTTTGTTTTTGGTATCTTTATTCTGAAAGCAAATGGCCAAGAAGGCCCATTTGTTGGATTTGTATTAGGGTGTTAGAGACCTTTGATGGTTTATAATAGAAACTAGCTTTTGTTAATTTAAATCAAAAGGGAATTTACTGGAATAATATAGGAGCGCCTGCAGGCGAGAGGAAGCAGCTTAGAAAGGTCAGGAATCAGGTGGTGCTGATCGTCTTGAGGGAGGAACTGCTCCACAGCTGGCTCTAGGCAGGGCTGCTGGAGCCAGTGAGCTACAGCCTCATGCAACCTTTTCATCACTGTCCTTCTGAATCTGTCCAGAGAGGGAGGAGGGCTTGCTTGGCTTGGCATGGACCCTGCACCCACCAACTGGCCAGGGGAAGGCAAAGCCTCTTGATGAAAATCCCAAAGATTGATCCAATGGAGAAAAGGCAATCCTCAAGGAAGTAGGTGGTGGAGGTGGAGGGGGGTGGTTATCTAAAGAAGGAATGGTCACCAGGAGCCTATATGTGCACTGGGTTAAAAGGGTTTTGCTTCCTGAAGCTCTTTTGACTATGGCACAGGATCTCGGTGTGGTCTCGAAATAGTTCTGTGATGTTGCCCTTCCACCTCTCTTTCTGCTCACCTGTGATAACTCCCCCTTGTGATGCAGCCACCTCCATGTTCCCTCAGCACCTAACTCATCTGTCTTACCCTTTCTGACCTTTGTGTCTTTACTCTATTCTCTCTCATGTCAGTTTCTCTTCATCAGAAACAAATCTCTTCTTCTGTGCTCTCTGAAAACTTTTTGTGTTTGGAAATATGCACACAGTCCTTGTTTTCCTGGCCTGAGAATTTCCTGTGTACATATGTCTGCTGCTGTAGCAAATACAAAGCATTTAATATGTACTAGGCCCCTTCCCTAAATACTTCCTACATATTAACTCATTTAATCCTCTCGGCCATCTTATGTTACTAGCATCTCCATTTTACAGTTGAGGAAATTGGCGAGGAAAGTTTAGTAACTTGTCCAAGGTCAAATAGCTGGTGAGTGACTGGGACTGAATTTGAACTCTGCATTCTTAAGTAGTCTTCACTTTCTTTCATGCACCCTCATTAGACATCTGTTCTACCTCTTAACTTAATAATTCTGTCTTCCCTTCTATCCTTATGCTTTAGTTGGGTCCTTTATGATCTTCTTGGATAGCATGGTAACCGGTCTCCATCCTTCAAGTGTATTTAGTATGCCGCTGCCAGAGGTATCTTATTAAAAAATGAAACATGATCATAGTGTTCAACTGCTTATAATTATTGAAAAGTTTCCTATTACCTGCCGTGCCAACATAATTTGGGTCTAATTTTACTTTCCAGTTGCATCATCCAGTGCTTACACACCTTCCCCATAGTCCTCTACCTCCTTTCATCTTCTGTGTGCCTCTTAGGAAAGTGCCAGGATATAAAGTGCTTTATAAATTGGCAGCTCCTTCAAATTACTTGCCAATCTCTCCACAGGTCATATCTTTTCATCCTTGGCACAGCCTAAAAGACCTTTGTGTTTTGACTTCCTCTATGAGCCTGGTAAAAGTCCTATTTATATTTCAAGGCCCTATGCAAATAGCATCTCCTGTGGGAAGCCTTCTCTACCTATTCCAGGTATAATGAAGTGATTTCCTCCTGCATGTTTCCATCATAGTCTGTTCTTAGCTATGCTGTAACACTTACCTGCTGCATTTATTTCCTAGGGCTCCTGTATAACAAAGTACTTCAAAGTGGGTGGCTTAAAACAACAGAAGTTTATTGTCTCACAGTTCAGGAAGCTGGAAGTTCAAAATCAAGGTGTCACCGGGTCATGTTTCCTCTAAAACCTGGCTTCTGGTGGTTTGCCAGCAGTCTTTGGCATTCCTTGACTTTTCTGCAGCTGCTAGTCTCTGTCTTTCTAGTCTCTGTCTTTGTAGTTCTATAGTGTTCTACCTGGGTGTCTCTATTTTTACATGACAGTCGTATACAGGCACCAGTCATACTGGATTAGGGATCCACCCTACTCCAGTATGACCTCATCTTAACTACTTATATTTGCAATTACCATGTTTCCAAATTAGGTCACATTTTGAGGTATTGGGAGTTAGGACTTCAGCATGTCTTTTTTTGGGGGGGGTGGGGGAAGGTACAATTCAACCTATAACAGCTGGCTATTTTGAAATCTTTTGTAAATATGTGATGTGATCTCCTTTACAAGACTGTGGATCACGCCTTATTCATCTTTGTGCCACTTGCTCTGTCCCATAGTAGACCCTAATTAAATGTATGATGAGTGCCTCTCTCCCCCCAAGAGACAGTAAATTGAGGAAGGGGAAAGCTTGGGGTTGGTTATGTTTTCTTCATTAGGCTATGAATGAAGGAGAAGGTTGATTAGGAGTTCTTCTCAATATCATGTAAATTCTACCAGAGCAGGACTGTATCTGTTTGGTTGACTAGCACATACTTAGTGCTTAGAACATGCTAAGGTATAGAGTAAGTGCTTAATAAATATTTACTAAATATTCATTTTTTGAGTTGGATGGAAACTGTTGAATGAGTGGATTAAGATTATAGGAAGTACATTATAGATAACTTTAGAAACACTTTACTGGTGTTTGCTCTGGCCAGGTCTTTGCTGTTGTTGTTGAGATAAACTCACAAGCTTAACAAGTAAAACTGACTCTTGTTAGCTGCCAGCCAGAAGGTCAGAGCTTGGTATAAAGGCAACCACTGCTGGGGTGCTGAAGGTGTTGGGTTTTTGTTTTTGTTTTTGTTTTGTTTTGCCTGTAGATCAGCATCCTACTGAAGACTTGGAGGGCTTCCTCATGCCCTTCAAGGGTACCAGCAATAATGAAATGCCAATAATTCTGAGAGAAGTTGGTCCTGCTTTTCAGTCTATTCCTGCAAACTCTCAGTCACAGGAGATTGAACCCAAACTTTGCTCCTTTATACTGCCCAAACTAGATGTTTGGCTTAATCCTGGCAACAACTATTAACTGCCTGGTACCACTGGAACTGCTCATCCTTGGTTTTCCCTGGGTCTCCTACTTCTGCCCTCTGATAAGGCACGTGTATTACGGCCTGAACAAGTTCTTATGCCTGCCTGCTGCACAGAAAAGAGCCAATGTACTGAGACAGCAGTAGCAGAATAGAAAAGAGTTTAATGATTGCAAAGCAGCTGAGTGAGGAGGATGGGAGATATTTCTCAAATCTACCTTCCTGGGAACTTTAGGTTAGGGCTTTTTAAAGAATATATTGGCAGGCAGGGGGTTAGGGAATGGGTGATGCTGATTAGCTGGGGATGAAGCCATGAAGGTGTCAAAACTGTCTTCATGCACAGAACCACTTTCTGGGAAGGATCACAGGACTGGTGGAGTCAGCTGCTTGGTATGTGTCCCAGGTCTGGGTGGGGTCACAGTTTCATCAGAGTGCAAAGTCTGAAAACCATCTCAAACACTAGCCTTAGTTTCTGCAATGGAGAGGCTTTCTATAAAGCAAGTCTGTGGCCAGACCATGATCTACTGACCCCCCGGGTAGTAAAGCCATTATAGAGATAATTTACAAAGAAGTTATATAGGAGGTGAGATCCCCAGAGAGTAAAGCTGCTTATTCGTTTTGGCTTATCATACTACAGAATGCCATCAAGGAGATCTGTGTGACCTTAGGATCTTTCTTAAAAAAATGTTTAATTTTAAAGATGTGGGGTACAATTCAGGGTTAGGTATACAGATGCTCATTATGCAGGTATCCTTGTTGTTGAGGTTTGCCCCCCCTTCCCTAGCAGTTTTCCATTACTACCAATCCCGCACCCCTGGCAGTTTCCCACTACTTCCAATCCCTTTCTTACAGTATTATGATAATTGTTCAAGATCTGCTTATGAGTGAGAACATATGATACTCAGTTATTTGTTTCTGTGATAGATCACTCAGTATTATAGACTCTAATTCAACCCAAGTTGCTGCAAAGTTCATAATTTTGTCTTTCTTTATGACTGTGTAATATTCCACATTTAAAAAAATCCAGTCCTCTTTTGATGGGCTGCATGGTTTGTTCCATGTTTTTTGCTATTGTGAATAATGCTGCAGTAAACATGCCTGTGCAGGTATCTTTTTCATAGAGTGATTTGTGTTCCTCTGGGTATATTCCCAGTAGGAAGATTGTAGGGTCATGTAGGAGGTTGATTTTTAGATCTTTCAGGAATTGCCAAACTGTTTTCTGTAGATACCGTACTAGTTTACATTCCTACCAACAGTGTAGAAGTGTTCCCTTTTCCCTGCCTCCTCTCCAGCATCTGTTGTTTTTTAGTTATTGATGATGGCCATCCTGAATGGAGTTAGGGGGTATCTCAGTGTTATTTTATTTGCATTTCTTTGATGACTAGTGAGGCTGAGAATTTTTTCATGTGTCTGTTGGCTGCTTGTATGTCTTCTTTTGAGAAGTGTCTATTCATATCTTTTGCCTACTTTGTAATGGGGTTGTTTGTTTTTTTCCCTTTGGTGAGTTTGAGTTCCTTGTAGATCCTAGATGTTAGGCCTTTGTCAGATCTACAGTCAGCAGATATTTTTTCCCAGTCTGTGGGCTGTCTCCCTGCTCTCTTAATGGTTTCTTTGGCTTTGCAGAAGCTTATCAGTTTGATGAAGTCCCACTTGTCTATCTTATCTCTTATGGCATGGGCACTTGGGGTTTTGATTAGGAATTGATTGCCAGTTCCAATTTCCATCAGGGTGTCTCCTGCATTTTCTAAGGTTCTTATGGTTTGAGGTTTTAAATTTAGGTCTTTGATCCATTTAGAGTTTATTTTTGTGTATGGTGATAGGTAAGGATCTTGTTTTAATCTTCTGCATGTGGTCAGCCAGTTTTCCCAGTACCATTTACTGAATAGGTTCTCCTCTCCCCAGTGGTTGGTGGTGGAGGCTTTGTTGAAGATGAGTTGGTTGAGAACTTGAGGCTTTGCTTCTGGACTCTCTATACTGTTCCATTGGTCTATATGCCTCTTCTTGTACCAATACCAAGCTGTTTTGATTATTGTAGTTTTATAATAAAGTTTAAAGTCTGTGTTTAATTTGAGAGGCTAGTTGTCTTTGAATTGATATGAACAAATCAATGACTAACCAGTTTAAATAGCAATCATTTCTGAATATATTTATGGGAACTTACTGTATAGTAGTGCCATGTCAAGTGTGAAAAAGTATTAAAATAAAAAAAAGTTTAAAGTCTGGGAGTGTGGTACCTCCCCCTTTGTTTTTTTTTGCTGAGGATTGTTTTGGCTATTCATGGTTATTTATGTTTTTATATAAATTTCTGTATTGTTGTTTCTAGGTCTGAGAAGAATACGGTTGGTAATTTAATGGGTATTGTGTTAAATCTGTAGGTTGCCTTGGGTAGGATGGACATCTTAGCAATGTTGATTCTTCCAATCCAATCCGTGAGCATGGAATATTTTTCCATTTGTTTGTGTCATCTTTGATTTCATTGAGGAGTGTTTCATGATTTTTGTTGTAAAGGTCTTTGACTTCTCTGTTAGGAAGATGCCAAGGCATTTCATTTTTATTGTGGCTATTATGAATGAGATTGTGCTTTTCATTCGGGTTTCTGTTTGTTTATTATTGATATATAAGAATGTGACTGTCTTTTGCACATTTATTTTATACCCTGAGACTTTGACAAAGTCCTTTATCAGTGCAAGGAGGTTCTTGACAGATTCTCTTGGGTTTTCAAGGTACAGAATCATGTCATCTGCAAAGAGGGATAACTTGACTTCCTCTTTTCCTAATTGAATATCCCTGATTTCCATTTCTTGTCTGATTGCTCTACTAGGGTTTCCAAAACTATTGTGAAAAGGAGAGGTGAGAGTGGACATCCTCATCTTGTCCCAGTTTTCAGGGAAAATGGTTCCAGTTTTTGTCTGTTTAGCAGTATGTTGGCTGTGGGTTTCTTGTAGATGACTCTTACTATTTTGAGGTATGTTCCATCTATGCTTAGGTGTTTGAGGTTTTTATCAAGAAGGGGTGCAGGATTTTATCAAAAGCTTTTTCCATGTCTAATGATATAATCATGAGGTTTTTGTTTTTACGTCTGTGGTCTTGCAAATGTTGAACCAACCCTGCATCCCCAGGAATGAAGCCTACTTGATCGTGGTGGATGGTTTTTGAGATGTGTTGTTGGATCCAGTTTGCTAGGTTCTTATTGAGAATTTTAGCATCTATGTTCATCAAAGATATTGTCCTGTAGTTCTCTTTCTTTGTTGGATCGTTACCTGGTTTGGATATCAATGTAATGTTAGCTTCATAAAATGATTTGGGGAGAGTACCATCTTTCTCAGTTGCCTGGAATACTGTCAATAGGATTGATGTCAGTTCCTCCTTGTATGTTTTATAGAATTCTCCTGGAAAACCATCTGGTCCAGGGCTTTTTTTTTGCAGGTAGTTTTCTTATGACAATCAACTTCCTTGATTGGTATTGGTCTATTTATGGTCTTGATTTCTTCTTGTTTCAACATGGGGAAGTTATGTGATATCAGAAAGTCCTCCATTTTCCTCAGGTTTTCAAGTTTATTTCCATACAAGTATACATAGTAGTGTCTGATAATCTTTTGTATTTCTTTGGGTTCAGTTGTGATTTGATCTTTTGCATTTCTGACTGTGTTTATTTGGGCTTTTTCTCTCTTTTTCTTGGTCATTCTAGCTAGAGATCCTTCAATCTTGTTTATTCTTTCAAAGAACCAGCTTTTTGTTTCATTGATATTTTGTATTATATTTTTGTCTCTATGTCCTGAATTCGGGCTTTTATTTTGGTGATCTGGATTCTTCTGCTGAAGTTAGTATTTTGGTGGTCTTGCTTTTCCAGCTTCCATTTTCTTCATGTATGTTCATAGAAAAAGAATTCCCCTCTTAGTACTATTTTCCTGGCATCCCAGAGGTCTTGATAAGATGTTTCTTCATTTTCATTTGTTTCCAGGATTCTTTTAATTTCTGTTTTGATTTCTGTGTTGACCCAGGAGTTGTTTAGCATTTTGCTATTTAGTGTCCATGTCTTTGTGGGTTTTTGGGGAACTTTGTTAGTGTTGATATTTATTTTTATTCCATTGTGGTCTGAGAAGATGCATGGCAGTATTTCAATGTTATGGAATTTGTTTATGCTTGATTTATGGACGAGCATGTGGTTGATCTTAGAGTACATTCCATGTGGTGATGAGTAGAATGTATATTCCATGGTTGTTGAGTGGGGTGTTCTGTAGGTATCAATTAAGTCCATTTGGCCAAGTGTCAAGTTGAGGTTCTGGATCTCCTTGTTGATTTTTTGTCTTGGTGATCTGTCTAGAGTTGTTAGTGGAATATTTAAGTCCCCAGCTATAATAGTGTTAGAGTCGATGTCCTTTTTTAGTTTACATAGAAGCTACTATATGAAAGTTGGTGCTTCTATGTTGGGTACACATATGTTCAGGATGGATATTACTTATTGATGGATTGAACCTTTTATCATTATGTAGTGACCTTTCATATCTTTTTAGATTTTTTTGATAGCTTAAAAGGTATTTGTCTGATATTAAGATCATGACTCCTGCTTTATTTTGTGTTCCATTCACCTGAAAATTTGTTTTCCATCCTCTTACTTTGAGTCTGTGAGTGTCCTTCCAGTGAGTTGGGTCTCTTGGACACAACATATTGTTGCATCATGATATTTCATCCAGTTTATCATTTTATGTCTTTTCCGTGGTACATTTAGTTCATTCACATGCAGGCTAATTATTGAGATGTGAGATTTTATCTCAGTCATGAGGTTCATATAGAGTTTGTTTTTGTTGCTGCTGTTTGTTTATTTATTTGTCTTTCTTTTGATTTTGAAGTTGATTTTTGTGGGTTTTCCATTTTTTTCTTGCATCTTTCAAAGGACATTGTCATTCTTTTTTCCTTTCTTCTGTGTGTAATACTTAAGTGTTTCTTGTACAGCTGGTGTGGAGGCAGTGTAAACTCTTAGGGATTGAATATCTAAGAAGGATTTTAATTCTCTATCACTGGTGAAACTTAGCTTAGCTGGGTAAGTAATTCTTGGTTGAAATTGTTTATCTTTGAGAACTTTGAAGATTGGCCTCCAATCTATCCTAGCCTGAAGTGTTTCTGTAGATAAGTCTGCTGCAATTCTAATTGATCTTCCCTGGTAGGTAGTCTGACCTTTCTCTCTTGCTGCCTTTAGGATTTTTTCTTTTATACCTACTTTGTGTAGGTGAATTACTATGTGTCTAGGAGCTGGTCTTCTCATTTGTTGTCTTGCAGGGGTTCTCTGAATGTCTTGTGTTTGGATGGTCACGTCACTGATGGGATGAGGGAATTTTTCTTGGATAATTTCATGGAGTATTTTTTCCCAGGGTTGCCTCTGTCTCTCTGTCTGCCTCAGGGATTCCAATTAATCCTAAGTTCGGCCTCTTGATGTAATCATTCATCTCTTGGAGGTTTTTTCTGTCTTTTTAAGCTTCTTTTTTATGTTTTTAACAGTTTGGGTTAGTTCCATATTTTGGTCCTCAAGCTCTGAAATTCTTCCTTCTGCTTGGTTAATTCTGCTTTCCATGCTTATCAGTTTGTTATTTATTTCATTCACTGTCTTCTTTATTGCTTTATCTCAGTTATCAACTCCTTCATTCTTTCCTCTTGTCTCTCCTCATTTCTATTTATTCTATTAATATCTTGATATCTGGGTTTGTGATTTGAGACCAATCATTCTGGTGGCTCTTCATTGTTTGCATTCTGAAGTCTGTATTCTCAGTGGTTGACCTCCCCAGGGGTCTGTGTGAGACCCATATTCTTCCTTTGGTTTTTCTTCATTTGTGTAAGTTTTCCTCCCTCTTTTTCTACCCTTTCTTTAGTTCTGCTGTTCATTGGTAGGGAGGGATAGCTTTTACTTCTGTTTGTTCAATCTCTTATTCTTCCTTATGTAGATCCTCTGGCTTTGTTCAATTCTGAAGCTGGACTGGAGGTGGGGTGTGTACTTTTTGCAGTTTGAGATTGAATTAAGGTAGGGAGCTGTGATTCAGAAGCTACCTGCAGATCTCAGTATTCACTGACAGGTGTGTGGGCCCCCTGGAATCCACTTCCCACTGCCTTGCAATCTGTCTATGCAGTGGGGGTGTATGTTTGTCCCTTGAAAGTAAAATGAGGTAAGAAAAAGAAAAGAATGAAAAAAGGAAGAGGAAGATGAAAGAAATGTGGATAGAAAGAAGAAGAGGGAAAACAGACAGGCCTACCAACTAACGAATAAACAGAGAAACAAATAAAGACAGAAAGAGCAAGCATACAGACAATCATACAAACAAACCCCCCCGTTGATGTGCCCTCCCTCAATAATGCCCATACACAAATAGAAAATCTCAAAAAACACAATTATAATATCAGAAATAAAGCAAGTATGAAAACATAAACAAAAATAGAAAGAGAGAAGAAAAAAAAACCAAAGAAACAAACAAAGTAAAAAACAAAACTTACTCTGTGGTTGTTTCTGTAATCCAAGTTTGTTTCGACTGCTGCTGCTGCATTAAGGAGCAGCTTTGGTCTCCAGCCTCTCCCCTCCTCTCTCAGTACAGGTTGATAGAGTTGGTTTCAGCATGGGTCAGATGCCCAGCAGACTACTGTGGGAGGAGGATGGATCAGATCTGAACTCATCTGACTTGCTGCCACTGCTGTCATGTCTCCCACTCAGATCTGATGTGTCTGTGCCTGTTCCAGTGTTGGGGAGGGGTGTCTGTCTCTCTGAGTGGGATGAGGGCATAATCTCTCTGAGTGGGATGAGGGCATAGCCAGGTTGGAGGCAGGACAGAACTGGGTGGGGCATTGCACATCTCTGCCTAGGCCGGGAACAGAGAAAATGGCACCGGTTGATGTCTCCTCACCAGCGGCGGGCCTCCATTCCAGATTCCCATTCCTTGCCTTCTTCACGGTTTCTGGGGCTTGTGTCTGGTCTGCCACCACAGATGATGGTGTGGGCTGGGTGTCAGGTGGTGAGGATCAGCTGTTCTCTGCTGCCTTCTTTCAAGAGAGCCCCCAGAATGGCAGATGACCCTGTGTGCTGGAGCTCCAATCTCAGGGTGATGGGGGTTGCTGGCATATACCCACGCATGCAGAGAGTCTTTTGGGACACTCACTTTTGTGGAGACTCTCACAGTCCAACCTGTTCTGTAGCCATCCTGCCCAGGATCATTGTTTAAGGGAAAATATGTTTATCAAGCTTAGGGGCAGCTTCCCTTTTCCCCAGAGGTCAGAACATGAAAAATAATCATGACAGTGCAAGCAGTTGTGCGAAGAGGAAAGCAAACTTAGAAACAACAGATTTTAAAATTTCTGACCATAGCTATAACTTTGAAGTGCTCTGTTCTCTTCTACAGCGTTTGCCCCATGGCCCTATATTAATTTTATATAGGCAGTTTCACATGGGGGATTTGATTTTAGGACTACCATCTCTGAGAACGTCCAAATTTGCCTTGTTTCCTTCACTTCCTGCCTCCCCACTGGACACCTTTTCCTTAGATATGTGGTCAACTTCTGCATGTCACAGCATACCACAAAGGGCAGACTCCACTCTCCTTGTAGAACTTCTACAAGAGCAGCTCGGTGTAACGTGAAGTGCAAATCTGGGGTTCTCTGTACTTTGAAGGGCATGTAGGGTCTGTTTTTCATTTCCATGATGTTATGATGTTGTGTCTGTTAATAATCACTTCATGTTTAGGTCAACCTTTCTTGGAGAGCCTTGAACACTGACTTTCCCTGGTCTGAGACTCTCATCTTGGAAATGGAATATGTGGAGTTAATTTTTATCACTGGATTAAGAACATAAGCAGTTGCCATGCTTCCTTTCAGAGGTGGATAGTTGGAGTATGTCTGTTTCACTGTAACATATGCTTTCCTGTTTGCTGTGTGGTCATTTGAATGACTGAATGCATACCATGAGTCCATAGTTGCAACGATTATAGATATAGAGTAACTACCCAGAAAAGAGAAAAGCTGTGTGCCCTTGAACACTGTTCTTCCTGCTGCAGTGATGGTGCATGACTAGATGGAACAAGTCAAGGCTCTGGGAATGCTCATCGACATACTGCGTTCTTCTCACTGGGCCTCCAAAGGCTGATTGAATAAAGCTTTGGCCCACTTTTGTCATATGTTTTATATTTGTGAATTTTCCCTCTGTTTTTTCTTCCCTATATCTCATTACTATAATTAGCAACTCCTAATCATAATTCACTTGAACCTGCAGGGCCTCTGGGAAGTTAGAAACATAGCAATTATTAAAAGAGGGAGATCATTAAAATTCACTCAAAGGAGGTGAAGGAATAATCATGAACACTTTTTCTTATGTGGCCTACAACCTGTGTTGCCACCTAATTGCTTCTATTATGGTTGGGGTCAGAGTAGAATATCATGCATTTACTTATCTCTCACTTTGAAAACCTCTCCCTTACATTTCCTCTTTGTTCCTTCAACAACCTGATGGGGAGCACCTATCAGAACTAATTTATGCCCTAGGGCCATAAAGATATGTGAGCTCCATACTTTTCTCAGATCTTAAAATTCCATCCAAATCATTCTTTTAGCTTAAAGTTATAATTTCTGCTAAAACAAATCTTTGGGAAGCGTTAAACTATCATCAAGTATTAACACCTTGTGTGAATGAGTGATGTGGGTAGAGATGTTAACTCCAGTGCTCATACTCTCACTTTATATTGTGGAGTTATCACTGGGAAGTGGCTGTCTATGCAGGAACTACATTTCCCAGCTCTTCTGGCTTCTCAATGGGGCCATATGACTGAGTTCTGGCCAGTGCAGTGTGGATGATGTGATATGAGCTGCTTCCAAGTCTAGCCTATGGTAAACTTCTATGTAATGATCTACCTGCCCTCTTTCTAAACCTGTTGGTTGACTGTCCACACCCTGGGTGACTTTGGAAGTCAAGAGTTAAAGGGAGTAGAGTCTCCATCAATCTAACCCCTGAATAACCATGTGGAGTAGATCCTTTCTACCTCTACCTTCTGCTGCAGTTGGATTTATCTTGTGCTGAGCCACTGAGAATTGGGATTTATCTATTGCCACAGGGAGTGCTTCCCTAACTAACAAAGGAGTAAAACGTTTTCTTAAAAATATGTTTTGATAGAGAATTTGACACAGCCAGTTGGCTTAGGGAAGAAGGGGAAGGAGCTGTGCTTACCGGTGAAGGTAGGAAGGATCTAGAATGGCAAGCAGTGGACCACAAAATAATTTCCTTACTTAATTATTCTTGTTAGGACTCTGTATTGTTTGTAGCGTATTGGTCAAGTGGACTTTTTCACTGAGTTAACATTTAGATTATTTTCCTACTCTTCAACTTTCTTAGTATAAAGTTTTTCTTCCCTTATTTTCATGTTCTGGAGCAAATATATGTAAATCATCTTCTATGTGCTTAGTACTATCTAAACATTAGAACATGTAGTTTTAGTTTCTCCCCACCCCTAGTTCTCATGTCAAAATTTCAAAATTATATAAATAAGCAGTTGCATTAAATAGCTTGGGCTGTACTCTCCGCCTGTCTGTCCGTCTGTCCGTCCATCCATCCATCCTCCATCCAACCATCCATCCAGTACTTGTCCTCTGCACTTATTATGTGCCAGGAGGTCTGCAAGGCTCTGAGAACACAGTGATAAATGAGACACATAGCGCCTTTTGTCTCATGGGTCTCACATTCTAAAAACTAGAAGTCACTTAAGATGTGAATTTGTATTTTAAATGCCTATCATTCATATTCTGTGCTAGAGGTTGTGATGGATATCAGAGTATGTAGACTTTATGCTCTGAAAGCCCAGTTGAGGCAGAGACAAGTCCCCTTTGTCCTCACAACTAAAAGGACTATGCTAGGGGTGATTCAGTTCCCTCAATAGCCGCTTGGTTCATGAAAACTTGAATTCAAGTGCATCATACAAAATGGCTTTTAAATATTTGATCATTTTATTCTTGGTTATGGCAGCTTTGAGTATTTTCCATAAAACATCTGCTTGTATTTCCTGAGCAAGACCCGTATATTCGCTAAAGATGAAGTTCTTATGAATGATTATTATCAATGAAAACTTACTTCATTTATAAATGAAATCTTCATTAGTTATCTTTTGCCATATTTCAAATTACCCCACAAGGCAGTAGCTTAAAACACTTATTATTTTACAGTTTCTTGTGTCAGGAATCCGGGAGTGACTTAGCTGTGTGATTCTGGTTCAAGGTCTTTCATGAGGCTGCAGTTAGACTGTCCTCTGGGGCCAGAGGACCCACTTCTGAGCAGGTTCACACATGTAGCTGTTGGCTGGAGGCCACAGTTCCTCACCCATGCAAACCTCTCTATGAAGCTGTTCATAATGTGGTTGCTACCTTTCCCCAGAGCATGAGATACAAAACAGAAAGCAAGGCAGATGCCATAGTATCCTTTAGTATCTACCTCAGAAGTGACATGCCATCAGTTTGTCCATATTCTATGGTCACACAGATAACCCTGACAAAATCTGGAGGGAGACTACAGAAGGTCATGAATACCAGGAGGCAGAGACCATTGCCGTCTACCCTGAAGGGTAGTTGGCCAGCACAATATCTTTTCTCCATAATTTTTTCACTCTTAGGAATATTACTTGAATAAAGTGGGCATATGACCATGTTCCTACAAAGAGATTCAGGCAGCCATTGGGCTTTTAGGACCACACACTGAGAATACAGAGGATGAGAGACGTTTTTTGTGCTTAGGTGGAGGTATGTGTACAGCCACGCACTTTTGACTTTGTAGCCTCGTTTTTAAAAATACTTTGCGACTTTAAAACCCTGTTGATCATTTAACAAGGGTGTCCACTTGTTGTTGGATTTAGGGCTCACCTGGATAATCCAGGATAATCTTATCTCAAGATACTTAATTTACATATGCAAAGATTTTTTTTTTTTTCCAAGTGAGGTCATAGTTACTGGTTCTGAGGGTTAGGACATGGACATATCCTTTTTGGGGGCCACCATTCAACCTACTACATTACTGTAAAAGTTGAATCAAATTATGTATAATGTGGCTTATAATGACCTGAGTTAACTGTGAATTTTTCTTTATCAGAATATTTGTGAAGCCTTTAAGCAAGAATGACTAAGGCAACATTTATTGATGTCCTTGGTTTTTCCATACCTGTGTTTTTTTTTCCTTCTAAGCTGCCTTTGTGTCATTCTCTGATATGCCTTGGCCATATGCATGCTCCACACTGAACCATCCATCAGAATGGCTTTGTTGCTTTTGGATATAGTGGCTGTTCTACAAATAAAGTGAGTCCTCAGATTCCGTTTGCATTAACTTAAAGATCAGTCTTAAAGAAGAGAAAATTTCTGCTCCAAATTTGATGACTATACTTCCATTATGATGGTTGTCATCCTATCATTCATGTTCATTTAAATACATGCACTCTAACTCTGTTATTTTTTCAAATACAACATAATATAATCATAATACTATCTGAAAAAAATGTCCGCTGTCTTTAAATGTGTTCCAAAACTTGAAGCTATCTTTGATGAGGTAATAAACTTCCATGCAGAGTATTGAATGGTTTTCCATATTTTTGGGAAGTTGTTTTCCTGTACTGTGTTTGTTTACAGCATTTCATTTTCAGATGGTACCCTGAACTTCTCCATGTTGTTTTATTGGGATTTTGCCATCGAACAGTTTCTTGCCTGTTCACTAACTAGGCACGTAGCACTTTGAATTTACCCACTTGCATTTTTATGACTAAAGTTTGTAGGATATTCCTCAGACAAATCCTTTTTATCCTGATGGACAAATATTTCACAGGAATTCAGACTTGGTGACAAGACACCCCTGAAGTGGGTGCAGAGTAGAATTTTGAGGGACTGGCTGTAGCTAGAATCTAACTAGGTTTGAAGATCTATGATCACAACAAGGCACCTTCTAAAATAATTCAAGGCTCTTTAATGGGAATTAAGCCCTGATGTAGGTAGTTTTAAGTATTTTAGGTCTAGAAGTAATAGTTTGGCCAATTTAGGGGGGCACTCACATTGTTACAGTTCTGGATTATATCACATCAGAGTTGGAAAAGCAGGTGCTCTCCCAAGTCCATCCTCATTCAGACAGACAATTGTTGTTTTCTGTTGAATGTACAAAAGAATATGCCAGTGGATTTGCATCATTGAGATAAAAGAACCAAGGCAGATGAAAAAGAGGCTCAGAGGAGCTGTGCCCTATGTGTTTTAGAAAAAGCTGAACACACAGCAGCTTAAAAAATTGAAAGCGTTAAAATCAATATTTAAGAGGTTCATTTAACCATAACAAAAACACCTTGGCAACAGATTTTTTTTTTTGCAGATAGTGCTTTGCAAAGGAAGTGGGGCTCTCTGAGCTGGGATTGGCCACTCAGTGCAGTGAACCTGTGAAAAAGAACTCGATGTTCCATTGAACTGGAAGCAAATTATGTTGCCAAGGAAACCAGTTCCTCTGCGCTTCTTAGGTGAAAGGATGTTTGATCTTTAAAATAACAGAAACAGGGGTTTGCATGACAGATATTATCTGCATTGTCCAAAAGTGCAGTTAGGGGGAAGCGAATGTATTATTGCTGCAATTTACCAAATGATTATAGAGGCAGAAAATTGTTGGGAAGGCATTTGGTACATACCTTACAAGAGATGCTGGCAGAAATTCAATAGCAAATTTATTAATGTCATGTACATTTTCAGGATGATTATGGGAGTAATGATGTGTCTTCAAGTCTCAGTGCCATTTTATAACTAATTTTGATTAGCAGTTAATATTTGATATTACTTTTTGGGTATATGTCCCATGCTGGGAGACTAAGGATTTATCAAACCTTACCTCTAATTTGAAAAGACTTTTCTAATCACTGAGAAACAGAATTATGTATGAAAGAAGGGAAATATGTGGGCTTTTTAAAAATTGGAGGATAGGATAGGATTACTAAACTCATGTTCATTTTGCTTACTGCTGTTGTACTGACAGCATCTCACACAAGTGTGACACTGTGTGTACTTCTGACCAGTGAGTCACTTGTTGGGTACAATTTCAAAAGAGTCAGTTTGAATTACCCTGGGTCTGGGAAGCTCTTTGAATTATTGAGCTAAGACAAGGTTTATGGTCTTTATGTTTGCTGTCTAGCAAAGACTGTTGAATAATGAACTACATTTTTAATCAAAGAATTTCCTTTTACTCTAATCCTTTATTTCCCAGTGGGCCTAACCTGATTTATTGTGCCAAGTGCTCTATGAGAAGTCTGTGTAACCTTGGTTTTCTCCTGAGAGAAGTACATTGATTCAGGAAGTAGCAAGGAAAATAATAGTTTTGACTCTTGGAAGTATTTGAGTTTTGGGCAGTCCAATCATTTATCCATCTATTCATCTCTCCATCAAACACATTATCCTCCAATATACACAGCACTAATGAATATGACTTAGTCCCCATCATCGTAATCTTTTGATAGGATCAGGCAGAAATGGGATGAACTAAAGCTACAAGAGGACTCCAGGAATAGTGACTGGGATGTGGTAGGCATTCAAGAAATTCTTGTCAAATGAATGAATAAAGAAATAAAGTGCAGTAGAAAAGAAGGTGGTGAGTATTGAGTGATGGATTCTATTAGGAAATCTGGAGTCTTGCTCCTCCCTCATTTCATCCAGATTTTGGCTCAATGGGACATCTTAAAAATCTTCTCCATATCTCTACCCTTTGGACAGCTCAAATATGTCCAAAATCTATCTCCTTGCCTTGCCATATTTTTCTTCTTAGCATTTGTTACTACGTGGAAATATATCATATATTTGTTTACTACGTTATCTGTTTCTGGTACTAGAATGTGAGCTCATGAGTGTAGGGATTTTGTCTGGCTTGTGGCTGTATCCCCAGAGTTGTTAGTGCCCAGCACAATGCACATGCTCACTCAATACTTGTTGAAAGAATGATTGAATATAGTTCTGGAAATACAGCTTGTCATGAGGACTTACTTTATATTTTAACCAAGTCCATAGACTTGAGGATATTGGTGGCTGGCCAAAAAATTAAAAAATAATTTTTTTCTTCTTACACCTTTAAAAATTGCCCTTGAGAAAAAAAATAATGTCATGTAAGGAATTAGGCATAGGGTGGCATGGAAGGCTGATGTGTACTTTTAGGTGACATACAATTATTGTCATTTTCATATTTTGAAATTACACAATTTCTCACTGGTGAAAATTAAAGAAAATATACCCTGCTGTTATGATTGATTATGTTAGGATTATGAACAGTGGACTGCATTCACACTGGGTTTAGCCTCAACTGAAAATGATAAAGAAAATAAGATCATCTCTCTTTGGGTGTGAGAGAGATATATATGAGGCAAGATGGATCTTTGTGAGAAAAAGACTCATTCAGTATAAAAGCCTGGGCCAAAGCTTGGATTTGCCCAACATAGTCTTGTCTGCAAACTTGCTTTTTACAGTGCTAAGGCAAAGAATCCACATGCCACTGGAGAAGCTCCAGATTTACTGGTACATCTCACATTTTGAAGCAGGTCTTGGAGGACTCAGGTCGCATTTCCTTAGCATTTCAATGGATGAAATTATTGAGATTTCTCAGGATAGCCTCTCTTTTGTCCCCTTATTTTCTAAGCCCTTTTTGAACACTTTAAAGGCTACCAGCATGTTCTAAATGCTATAGGGAATTATGGTTTGTTCAGTTTGGAAGAGCATTGACTTCTGTGCAATATTTTGTTGTATCATTTCAGAGTTGGAGAAGCCTTATGACTTCAGAAGCTCAGCCCCGAGCAAAATTTTTTTGCTAGGCAGAGCTCCAACTGGAAGGAAAAGCGTGGTCTCTGAACCCAGATGAAGCACAGATCTCACACATCTATTTTTGCTGTTTTGGTGAAGCAAAACTCCACATGTTGTGGCTGAATCATGCTGTCTATATGGAGGGCTCTCATTCAGTCCCTTGCATACTATTTTAGCATACTCTTAGGACTCCCTATTTTTATCTCCAGTGTTGACCTGAAATCCAGACTCATTTATCCAGTCAACATCTTCATTTGGTTGTCCAGTAGGCATCTCTGAGTGAACATGTTCAGGACATACTCTTGATTCCTCCCTACCGCCTCTTTCTTCCCCAGCTCTGTAAAGTGGCACTGTCTGTTAGCTGAGACCAAAACCTTGGAGTTATCCTTGATTCTTTCATTTTCTTCACACTTTATATCTAGTCAGTCTATCAGTCACACCTGTTGGCTTGACTTTATCTTTAAAAATATATTAGCCTCTGTTGCTTTCACCCAGGTACAAGTCTCCATTTATCCCTCTCTTGAACTACTAAGGGAGTCTCCCAGCTAATTTCCCTTCTCCATCCTTGCCTGTTATAACCTGTTCTCCACCCAACTGCAAAATGAGCCTTTTAAGCTGTAAATCAGGTCTTATTCTACTCTGGCTCAAAACCTTCCGGTGGTTTCCTCTCACACCTAAAATCAGATCCAAATTCTCACCATGGCCTCTGGCCCAACCTCATTGCCTCCAACTCTTCCCTTTATTTCCTAGGCTCCTAATCACATAGTCTAGGAGAGTAGCCCCCATCACTCTCCATGCCTTAACCTACTTAACTTTTGTTCATAGATTTGTGGTTTTGAGGGGACAGTAAATGACACCCCTCTTTTCCTGTCATTTCTGGATTTCATAAACAGGACACAAAGGACAGTAAAGTGTAAACAAAATATAAGCATTCTTTTGGTGATAAAATTGAAGAACATGGCTTTAGATTTTTGGTCAAGAAGAATATAGCAGCCATGAGAACAAAGATCCTGTTTTCATGAAACATATTTGAAGAAGATAAAATTTTTAAAAAGTCATACATACATATAAATTATCTTCTTTATATATATATTACAACCATGGACTAAAATCTACAATATGAAATTCCTTACTGCTAGAAATTCTTTTAATTTCTAGACATCACAAATTTTTGAAACATATAATTGAACTATAGGAACAAATTTAAAATTAATTTTGTTTAGAGAAATAAGCCCACTTGAATACGTTTGGCAGGGAGGAGTTAATTCTTTATTGCTTTCCTAGTTGAGTGTGTGTGTGTTAGTATGTGTATATACATATATTTATTAGGTATATATTTTTACTTCTCAGTACCCATCATGATGGGTGGTTACTTTTGATCCAATTGCTGCTATAAAGGAAGTAGATAACTATATATTCCATTGCTGGAAAAATTGCTTCTATGTGCTGGAAAGATATGCCTAGTCAATTTATCTTTCTATGGGTAGAACTCTCCAAACCTCTGGAAACACTACAGAACTCATTTGAAGTTTGCTTTTACTTAGAAGTCCTTTAAATTAAAGCATGGATTATTAATCCTTTCCCTGATGACATCAGTGCATCAATGATATGTCTTTGCCAAAGATGATCTCATGGATTTGAGGACAAAGGAAATAGTACAACATGAATTTAACCTGCTTGGAGCATTCTTATGTTCCTTGATACAAGTTTGTCTGTCTGTCAAGGTGAAGGATATACTTTGATTTTTTTGCTGTGACTTGTCTTTATGAGTTTTTTTTCCAGGATTGGTTGGTATCAAAATGAAAGTTTAAGTTTTAAGTATTAAAGATGACTTGTATTCTATTTTAAAACCATTTTATAATTTCAGTTTCTTATTCAAGTCATACAACTTCAACCTTCTCACTGAAATTTACTTTGAGCAGATTTCTTTTGTGGGGAAAAATTTGGATTTATTCCAGTCTTTGTTCAGGAAATAACCACTATTTTTTTGCATGAAAAATTAGTGATTAGTGAAAAACAATTTTTTTGAAGTTGCTTTTATATTCAGGCTATGTGAAAAAAAAAAAATTCCAGTTCACAAATGTACTGTTGTGGTAAGGGCCTTCCCAGAACAAAGAGGAAGTAACGTGGTGCAAACAATATCTATGTGCACATGTGTAACCCTGTTACAATCCTGTGCCATAAAATACCCAATCAAAATGTTTGTTGCCATATAAGGGAGACAAAGGGGCTGAAATGTGAAGAAAAGTTAGCAAAAAGTATACAAGGCAATGCCATGTTGCGTTCGAGGCTCAGCCTTTGGATGTGAATCCTCTGGGCCAGTGCTGGCACAAATAAACACTGCTTCCTGGCAGAGAAGCCTCGGTGTCCCATCTTTCTGTGAAAGAGTCCTACCATATCACTGGGGACTTGCACAGGATTCAGAGACAGTGATTTCACCTCCCTTGTCGCCAGGGTGCGACCCCTAGGATGCTGGGAGATTTAACCTCACCTGGTGCCAGCAGACTGATTGATCTGTAGAGGACTAGCCTTCTTGGCATACTGGGGCAAGGGCCCCAGGAGCAAAAGGAACCCAGTGAGGCCCAGGAACCAGTCAAGGGAGTGCTTCCTGTCAAACTGGTAAGAACCCAGGTTAGTTTTGGTAAGCCTGCCCCTAAGAGGCAGAAGGGGAGCCTGATCACCTACCAGAGTTGCCCGAGTAATCCCACAGGGTACAAAACTGTGACTCTAGGGCACTGGGTGGTGGGTTGGAAATGTTGTGTGAGTGCAAATGAATGAGATGCTGCTTGGCAACAAAGTGAGAGTAGAGTCCCGATCTATGGATCCATGGCAAACTCATATGGCTTAGGGCGGTAGTAGAATCAGGAGAAATCCTGAATTGAAATCTCGTTGGGGGCTTATACCTACCTGCCAATTGCTAAGAGGTGCCTGAAATAGCTCCACGAGGAGAGTGGTCGGAGACGGATGAAGTGAGTACTCACTCCTTCCCTTTTCCTTTCTCATGTGTGATTGTTGTCCTTTAGAGGAGGGAATGGGTGGCAAACAGAGTAAGCTTACCCCCCTGTCATACACTCCCTAGAGTATATGATAAAGAATTTCAAAAAGGGATATTCAGGGGACTATGGTATTAGATTGACTCCTGAAAATCTCTGGACATCTTGTGAAATAGATTGACCTTCGTTCAGAGTGGGCTGGCCCACCAAGGGGTCACTAGACAAAGAACTAGTTAGCAAAGTGTTTAGAGTCATTGTGGGGGACCTAGACTACCCTGACCAATTCCCTTACATTGACTGTTGGCAAGACACAGTCCTTTCTCGACCATCTTGGTTAAAAGTCTGTCTAGAAGAGAACTATAAAATCATGATGGCCCAAATGATGACTCCCTTCAAATGCCAGCTGGAGCCTGAGAAGTCTGTTCTGTCTGAGGAGCCTGAGGAAATCTCTCCATCTTATGTGTCATTTTACCCCTCACTGCTTCTTGCACTCCCTGCATCTACTGCAGCCAGAGCCCCGTCAGAGGCTGCCACACCCCTAAAACTACCCCTCCTACAAAGTCACCCGAGATGCCCCTGGCTACAGCTACTACAGAGCCACTGGTGCTAACCCTGCATACTCCAGTTGGAAAGTACCAGGAGGACTCTGCCAGCAGCACCTATCCCCCTACAGGCACTGAGAGGCCTTACAACTGCCATTGAGAGAAACTAGGGGGCTCCTCTACTACAGTCAAGATGGTCAGATCCAAGGGGGAAAAACGTACTTTTATATATCAGCCCTTTACCACCACTGATCTAAACTGGAAAAACCAGACTCCCTCATTCACTGAGAAACCTCAGGCTATGATTGATCTAATGCAATCCATCATCCAGACCCACAAGCCTACTTGGGCTGACTGCCGCCAGCTTCTCCTGACTCTGTTTAACACTGAAGAATGCCACTGAATTACTCAGGCTGCTTTAAAATGGGTTAGAGGAGCATGCCCCTGCAGGGATGGTGAATGCTCAGGCCTATGCCCAGAATCAGTTCCCCAAGGAAGACCCCCCAATGGGACCCTAACAATGGCTGGGAATTTCAAATGCTCAAGCATTACCAAGAGGCTCTCTTAGGCGGTATGAAGGAAGGAGGGAAAAAGGCTATGAACATGAGCAAAACATCAGAGATGCTCCAGGGACCTGAAGAAAGCCCGAGTCAATTCTACAAGAGGCTATGTGAAGCATTTTGCCTTTACACCCACTTCAACCCAGAAGCAGCCGAAAATCAGTGAATGGTTAATGCAGCCTTTGTTGGTCAGTCTCAGGGAGACCTTCAATGCAAACTACAGAAGTTAGAGGGTTTTGCCGGGATGAATACTAGTCAATTGTTAGAGGTCGCAGTGAAGGTATTTGTCAACTGAGACCAAAAGGTCCGACAAGAAGCAGACTGAAAAGAAGGCAGATCTGCTTGCTGCTGCCCTGGTGGAATGTTCAGGTCACTCCCAGAAAACAGCCCTGCTGGGCCGGGGCCAGAGAAGGAGCCTACAAGAAGAACCACCTCACTCAGAGATGAGATTGGGGCGAAACCAATGTGCTTGCAGTTTTCAAGAAGGTCACTGGAAAAATGAATGTCCAGAGAATTATTGTCCAATCCCAGGGGAAAAGGGAGATGCCAGGTGGTCCAAGGATGGTACCAGCCTGTGCCCCAAGTATATGAGGCCCCTGAGGATAATTTTGTTGGTCTAGCTGCCATGGGAAACTATGAGAAAGACTAGGACAGACTGGGCTCCATTTTGTTAGGTCCCCGGGAGCCTATGGTCCAAATGACCATGGGGAGCCGGCCCCTTGACTTCATGGTAGATACCAGGGTAGAGCATTCTGTGGTAATCCAACCTGTGGGCCCCTTCTCACAGAGACAAGTCACTATTGTGGGAGCCATGGGTGGTCAGGCTCGTTGCTCCTTCTTACAGCCTCAGCAATGTAATCTAGAAGGCCATGAAGTTATTCATGAATTTCTGTACCTCCCCAACTGTCCTGTGGTTTTAATGGGTCAGGACCTCTTGGGAAAGCTGCAAGCCCAGATAACTTTCAATGCCCATGGCCCAACAGCTCTGATCCTAGGGAAACCTGAAGCAAAAATTATGACTCTCACAGTTCCCCAAGGAGAAGAGTGGTGTCTCTAGAGTCTCATAGAAAAGCCATAACAAGGACCTGAGCTTCTCTTCAAGGTGCCTGGGGTATGGGCTGAGGACAGTCCTCCCACACTAGCCCGAAACATACCCCCAATAGTAGTATGGGGGCTGGACCCATCTGCCAGAAACAATATTTCATCCCTCACAAGGCACAGATTAGGATCCAGAAACATTTGGAAAGACTTCTAAAGTATGGAATCCTCTGACCCTGCCATTTGTCTTGGAACATGCCTCTCCTGCTCTTCAGAAACCAGGAACAGATGACTACCAGCCAGTTCAGGACCGATGAGCAGTAAACCAGGCCACCATTACTTTACACCCAGTTGTCCCCAACCCCTACACTCTCCTGGGTCTTATCCTTGCTGAAGTTGCCTTTCTTACATGTTTGGACCTCAAGGATGCATTCTTGGCCCCTCAAAGTCAACCAATTTTCTCTTCAATGAGAGAATCCCAAAAATGGCAACAAAGGCCAGTTGATTTGGACTAGATTGTCTTAAGTGTTCAAAAATTCCCCAATCATTTTCAGCACGGCATTAGCCTCTGGTTTAATTCCCAGCAGATCAATATGGCTGCATTCTACCTCAATATGTGGATGATCTACTGTTGGCTGGGTGGACCCTGGAGACTGTATGGAAGGGATATGACAGCTTCTCACCCTCCTGTGGGAGGCTGGCTACAAGGTTTCAAGAAAAAAGGCCCAAATCTGTCAAGAAAAGGTCAAATATCCCAGTTTCCATCTATCCCAAGGACAGTGTCAACTCGGCCCAGAAAGAAAACAAGCCTTCTGCTTGATTCCGGTGCTGTCAAGCCAACACCAGGTTCAAGAGAGAGGTTTCTGTAAAATCTGGTTACCTAACTTCTCTGTCTTGGCAAAGCCCCTTTATGAGGCCACAAAGGTGGGAGAACAAAAACCTTTGTTATGGGAATGAACACAACCAAAGGCCTTTGAAGAGATTAAGTGAGCCCTCACTAATGCACCCAGCCTGGGACTCGGAGACATGTCTAAACCCTTCTTCCTGTATGTGCATGAACATACTGGTGTAGTGGAGGGAGTTCTAACACACATGTTGGGATCATGGTATCATTTGGTAGCATACATCTCCAAACAATTTAACTCTGTTGCCCAATGCTGGCCACCCTGCCTACGAGCACTCACAGCCATGGCCTGCCTAGTGGCAGAAGCTGACAAATTAACTATGGGACAAAAATTAACAGTCTGAGTGCCACACTTGGTACTGACATTATTGGAATATAATGGACAATACTACTGGTGTATATTTACTTATCTTCCTCTTCTATAAGACAGAAATGATTTCAAAAATCAACACTACTATTTCATTGTATTATTCAAACCATTGCTTCTTTGAAATTTGACAAAACATGACACATATTCATACACAAAACTCACAAATATAGTTAACTTAACATCTGGATGGTCAAATATCAGGGAATGCTATGTAAAAACCCACACATTCACCTAGAAGTGGGTAACCTTACCCTAAGACAGCAAATGCAGGCCCTTGGCTCAACCCAAACCACTATACACCATTGGGTTAGGGAGCCATTACCTGTAGGCTTAACCACAGACACCCACCCCTTTAAACCAGGAGATGTGTTATGGGTAAAAGAATGAAATGCCCAACCCCTAAAGCCCCTTTGGAGAGGTCCATTCCACGTCATTTTATCCACCCCCACTTCAGTAAAGGTAGCCGAGGTGGCCCCCTGGATTCACCACAGCAGAGTGAAACCAGCCTCTCAAGACTGGGAATATACTTCTGATCCATCAACACTGGGCAAGCTGACCATCTGAAGGAAACTAGTTGCAATCCTAGAACCTGAGAGGACTGCAGCCCTGCTTTAGACACTCCAGAAACTAACAAATTTATGCACAGCAGAAGCTTAAGGAATCGATCGTTCATTTTTTTAAAATTCAGTATTTTTTATTGTGATATTGTGGGGTACAGTTAAGGGTTAGGTACACAAATATGCCTCGTTCAGGCACCCTTGTTGATAAGAAGTGTCCCCCTATCCCCAGACAGGTATTTACTACCATTAATCCCTTCCCCTATCCCTCC
>CAUYQG010051406.1:0-23675 GCA_963574415.1 Tarsius wallacei | reverse complement strand
CAAATCACTGTATAAAAAAGATACCTACACATGTATGTTTATCACAGCCTTGTTCACAATAGCAAGAATATGGAACCAATCATGCTGCCCATCAAAAGAGGACTGGATAAAAAAAATGTGGTACATATACACAATGGAATACTACGCAGCCATAAGAAAGAACGAAATTAGGTATCTTTTTTATACAGTGATTTGAGTTCTTCCCGGTATATTCCCAATAGGGGGATGGCGGGGTCATATGGAAGGTCGATTTTTAGAAATTTTAGGAATCGCCACACTGATTTCCACAGAGGCTGTACTAGTTTACACTCCCACCAACAATGTAAAAGTGTCCCCTTTAGCCACATCCTCTCCAGCATCTGTTATTTTTTGAGTTATTAATGATGGTCATTCTGACTGGAGTTAGGTGGTCAGAATTTTTTCAATGATGCCATTTCAACATCATATTTAATCATTATTGCATATGACCTATTTAAATTAAATTTTAGGTGTCAATATTTTATTTTTTAAATATTCACATGTAATACCATTAGGTAGATTAATCTGTAGTTGGACATGTATTTTAAAAATCTTCTCTGCATTTTAGTACCCTAGTCACTCATCATCTATGACAAAATCTCTTAATTACTCCTCTGCTTCTTTGTGTTCATTAAGTTCATCTTAACATACATTATCATCTTCTTTTGTCTTTTCAGTTTTATGTATTTTCCAAAACAAAAAGTGTTTCAACTTCCCCTAAACAAAAATCTACTTGAATATCATTGAAATTCAAATTACAATTTATATTCTATCTTTTCCATGAATGTATACTAGTTACAGCTGAGGGAAGCAAAACGTCTCCCTCTTTTTTTCTGAAACATTTGTTTATCACTGGTTTTAACTTATATAGTGTTTTGCATTATATGTAAATACTAATGAAATATAAAAATTTGAGATTTGGAAGATTTCCTAGGCCATATTTGTACTCAGTACACAACTTTCTGGTGATTTCTTATGTTAGTAAGAAATCAAGTTTTCAACAAAATTATTTTATTTCTCCAGCTTCTAAAACATATGCAATTCTGATCATAGTCAATATTTTTGAAAAAAAGTACCTTTGTATTATTATATCTTATCTATATTTTCATTTATTTATTGACCTAAATATTGTAGTGTTGGTATTTCAACATTACTAAATGCTTTCAGAGTAATATAATTTACTTATATTATCTAATTTAAACCTGTAATAATGTCTTATTTTTAGGAGATCAAAAAACCTCAAGATATTTATTTTCCCAAGATGACAGATCTACTATGAGACAAAAATCTAGTCTCAAATCCAGGTTGACTTTTTATAACATACATTAATCAATTTTATTTTATTAATTTATTCATCATTTTGGATGACTGAAAACATACATTCTTTCAGTTACTGTATCCATTCATTTAATTTAAAAAATGTTTCATCTTCATAAGTTAATATAACATATTATTTTCCCAAGTACATGTTTTAGGTTTACTGAATTCAGTACAATGAAGAACTGTTGTTTCAAACCCTTTGGGTATAATAGCTGGCATGATGAATGATAGTGAAGCAAAACAGTAAGTAATAATTTCCTTTATGGAGTCTGAGTAAGTTTAATTGCTCATAATTATAAATAATCCAGGTAGTTATTTCTGCAACTTTTACAGCAAATAGAAGAATTTTCTCAAAAACCAAGACAATGTTATCTGATTAAAGACAAATTACCTACTATAAAAATGGCCAGGAGTCTTATAAGCACTTCACAAAAGAAAATATAAAAATAACTATGACTAATTAAACCTAATTTAACTCCTTAATCAGGCAACTGTAACTACAATAAGATATAAGAATGGCAAAACTTAAAATATTAAAAACTGAAAAATATAAACAGGTATGATTCCCACCAATGGATAGTTCTATTTAAGACTCCATTACCAACACATAAACCTTACACAAGCACACACACACACACACACACACACACACACACATACATATACATATATAATCTTTATTCTTATCACTTATTACATCATTTCATATCCTTCAGGTCTACCTTAAAGCTATATGTTCTCTATGAAATATTTCTCAGATTCTTCCAGACAAAAATTTTCACTTTTTCCTCTGAACACCTGGTACTTTCAATTTTAATACAATATGTTTTGTCAATTAATATGCACTATTTTTTTTTACTGAAGTTATGTTGATTTTGTTTGTGAATTTTTTTTCGCTATTCAAAATATATCTATATTTATTTTATTTTATTTTTATATTAGCTTCATTAATACTATAGCAGGCACAAAATATTTCGCTATTTTTTTTTATTGATTTATATATATAATTTGTTCAGGTCAATACATATTAATTTGAAGTGCATTTTCTTCAGTAAAAGGACCATCTAAACTAAATATACACTTGACTTTTTGCCCTCAATCAGTCATTTAACTATATAGATAAGAAACTGTAGATTTACATAGGTTAATGACTTTTTCCAATATCACATAGCAAACTATTTGCAAAATTCTAGCATGGATATAGGTCCACTGATTTCCAGATCACTCTACTGTAAAATTTAATACAAAATTTTAATGGAAATATGACTTGAAAAAGTGGTAAGTTGATCATGACTTCAGAAATAAAAAATTCTTTCCTAGAATTAAAAAACTGCTTAAAGAGGAGGCAAAGAGAGCTATTTAATGACTGTGTTCTTCTTCCTAAGATATATATTGCTGAATGCTAGTCAACAAACCTAGCTGAAGAGAATAGATTGTGCACAGAAAAGTAAAACACAGGAACAGCCATATTTCCCAGTGGTATAATATACATGGGGAAAAACCTACCGTCAAAAGGATAATAGATGTTGTACAGTCATCTAGAATGATAAATGTATTGCCTACAGTAAGAAATAAGGGAAAATAGATGGACATTTTGTCTGCCATACTGTAGTTCTAAAAACTACAAGAACTTCTTAAATGACCAAGGACACACTAACCTAATGCAATAGCAAAACTCTGTAGTAGCAAATAGAAAAAATTTTAAAAAGTGACGGTCAATGATTAAAAAGTCGAGTATAATCAGAAATTATGATTAGTAAGAAATGAAGAAGGAAAGCACAAAATAAAGAGAAAAATTTATATGCAATGTGTGACACAATTGCCAAAAAAATTACTTTCTTACTTTTTAATAGTCTTTACTGTGACTTACTAAAAGTATGAGGTTTTTTTTACTTCATCAAGTGTTAATTGCAGCATAAAATCATTCAGAAGAATTTTGGGGTGTTGCTATGGGTACAATTTTTAAAATTATTTTCTTTTTAATAAATACTTCAAAAGCTTTATATTATTCATATTTTATCTCCTTTTTGTTTTTATTTGCCTTAAAATAACTATTATAAAAATAGGCCTAATAAAAAGTAGTTAATAAACACAAATATTAGGCTAGCATCTGTGAAGAGCAAAATGAATTACATATGAGAGATGAATGTTAAGTAGATGCTGGAATGAATGAAATTGAGATGAGATTTTAGAAAACCTTTGTGCAATTTGTTTGGAAGAAACTTGAGAGGAAGAATGGGTTACGGTTTTGCATAACATCTGGAAAGTGTATACCAGCTTTCTGCAACAAATTGAGAAAATACATTTATGTAAAGAAAAAGTTAGCCTGAATAAGCTCATAATCACTTTTAGGAGAAAAAGGCCATAGTAAAGAAAGCAGATTGGTCTTCATGACTCTAAAACTTTTAAAACAATATATTACAAAGGAAAAATTTAGTATATCTTTAGATGAATAGAGACCAAAAAACATACTAATCCTATTTTCTAAATTAACACTCATGTACATTTGTGGTTATAGGCTTACACTGATTTTAATCAAACAGATTCAAATTATCACTTTGTTATATGATCAATTCTTCCCCCCCCCCCCTTTTTGGGGGAGGGGGAAGGTTAAACTTCTCATGTAGCATTCATTCTGTGGCTTGTATCTTATTATTAACTTAGTAATACCATTAAGACATTTTTCCTAACAATTCTTTCCCTTAGATAAATCCAAGGCCACACTCTTCACATTGGTCAGCTTTTAAACAACATCATTTTCTTACTGTGATAAACGGAAACAAGCACACGTTTTGTAGAAAGTTTCAAAATAGTGAAATGAGTCATTTAAACTGATGGATTTAAACTCACTCATATGAGATCCTCGGGTGATGATAGGTTTATGGGTAAGCTCTTTGTACTATGTTCTAAGTTTCTCTTTTTGTGATAGGATAGAACATCCTTGCTTTTTGTGTGTGTTTTGTCCTTGTTTGTTTGTTTTTTCATAAGCTCAAGTTAGGGTTATTGACTATAGTTTGAACCAAGGTTACAGTTGTCTTAGTAGCAAGTCTGATGGAAAAGACCCCGCAACTGAAGTTAAACATCTTTAACTCATATTTTTTAATTGGCTCCTTCAAACCTTTGAGAAAAAGAAAATCAAACTTTTACTTTTATTAATTCACTAAGGAATGATTTGGAGCTAAACAACTAAATACTATAACCTGCATAGCCTTGAATGTGATCCATGACTTACTTACTGTAGCACCCACAGGACCAAAAGGTGACTGAATTAGTACATTACCTTTTAAGGAGAATCTCATGCCAAATTCACTAACTGTATTAAAATATGTCATGCACTATTATTGATGGAATACTGTTCGGTTTTTTGCTAATATTTGCAGTTTTTCCAGGTTTTTCTTTTATTTCCAGAGGGATCTTACTAACCTTCAAATCACATTGATGTCATATTATGACATCACTGTTTAGTATCTAAACCTTTGCAAATTAGTCTCCTTGTTTACCTTATGCAACTCCCCCCCCCCGCCAATTTCTGCTGTTGCCAAAGCAAACATATTCTTTCTGACATTTATAGTGATGTATGATATATTACTCCTCTTCTTCATCTCTATTATATTTAAGCAGTAATGACTTTTATTTTCAAGTTTTATGTCACAATGATGTTCAGACATATTAGAAGACATTTTTTTTATAACAAATGTTAGCAAGATTTACTTTTCAAAATATCGTTATGTTTTATTAGGTGATCATTCAGAACAGAAAAACTAAGCTAAACTAAACAATCTTCATTGGCACTGTTGTTCTCATTTCCCTCTAAGCATATTTTAGGATTTGCACCTCAGAAAAAATAAAAATCTGTTAGTGATTACCCTGAGGTTAAACAGAATTATGGGGTTAAAAAGAAAAAGTATAGGCGCAATGCCTCATGCTTGTAATCCCAGCCCTTGTAGGCCGAGTTCGGAGGATTGCTTGAAGCCAGGAGTTTGAGAACATCCCAGGAAACATAATGGAATTCTATCTCTACAAAAAAATATAAAAATTAGCTGGGTGTGATGGCACATGTGTGCAGTCCCAGCTACTCAGGAGGCTGAGGAAGGAAGATCACTTGAGTGTAGGAAATCAAGGTTGCAGTGAATTGTGATTGTGTCCCTGCACTCGAGCCTGGATGATAAAGTGACAAACTGTCTAAATAAATAACTAAATAAATAAATTAGAAGGAGAGTTAGGTATTGAAAAATATTATCCACATATAAACTAAACCATAGGAATTAGTAATCTGATGTGCCGATTTTTAATACAATTTAGCAAGCTTTTTAATCTCAAGTCCAGCCAACAAATAAGTCAATACTTTTGCAGAAATTGGAGAAACAACATTATAATTTTCTCAGACTAGATAACTAGTAAGCAACTAAGGAAAAGTGGCAGCTTTTGAATTATATGTCAATTAAAGACATATGTACTCAGTGCATATTATACACTAAGCTAGTTGAAACTTTTTATTCTAAAGTCAAATAACAATAATAATAAACTTAGAACCATAGCAATTAGTGACCAGTCCCAGGCAAACGTCTAATTTTGAAAACTAATGGCATTTAAAGAAGTGTTTTTATTTGAATTTATCTTAGTTACAATTGAAATTAATTTTTAATTCCTTCTTCAAATATAGTTTGATTTTTTTTACTTGTATTATTTTTCTGATATATGATGATTTACATATTTATGATTGTTAAATGTATAAAATAAGCAATGATCAGGTCATTGTATGTGGGGTTCTATTACTTTGTGTTTATTATTTTTATTTGATTTAATAATTTTATGAACTCTCTTCTAGTTAATTTGAAATATACATGATATTGTTGCTAAACGTAGTAATCCTACTCTGCTATCAAACATTGGAACTTACTGCTTCTATCTAACTGTATATATATACCCATAATCAAACTGTCGTCATTGTCCTCTGACCCCACTGACCCTTCCCAATTTCTAGTGTCTATCATTGCATTCTCTATGCCCATGGGATTAAGTTTTTTAGCTCCCATACATGAATGAGAACATATATTTGTCTTTTTGTGCTGGCTTATTTCACTTAACATAATGACCTCCAGTTCTATCCACATTGTTGCAAAATACTTCATTCTTTTCTATGGCTGCATAGTCTTCTATTGTGTATATTCCACGTTTTCTTTACCCATTCATCCACAGTTAGGACAGTTAGGTTGATTCCATATCTTTGCTATTGGGAATAGTGCTACAATAAACATGTGAGTGCAGATATAATTTTGATATAATGACTTCTTTTCCTTTGGATAGATACCTATGAGTGGGGTACTGGATTGTAGGTTAGTTGTATTTTTAATTTTTGAAAAATCTCTATACTGTCCTCAATGGCTGTACTAATTTATATTCCCAACAACAGCACAGCACATGTGTATCCTTCTCTCCACATTCTGCCAGCATCTATTATTTTTGTCTTTTTACTAATAGCCTGATATGATTATTTTAACCCACTCCCCCCAAAAAAAACCTCACAATAGTCTTGAAATTTGCTGTTTTGCACAATCTATTAGGCCATTTTTTCCTTGCCTTTGCCTTAGAAATGTGAAATTTTTAACTGAAGAAATGACTTTGGTCTTACCTAAGAAATAATAGAAAAAATGTATAGCAAAAGTAATATCAGGGTTGCTGCCCAAGTCTTCTCTCTTCCTTCTATAATAATATGGCATCTTTTATTGACTCCCTATTACCTTGCCAGTGAGCACTCCATCTGCTTTTTAATCTCAAGTCCAGCCAACAAATACATCAATACTTTTGCAGAAATTGGAGAAGCAGCATTATAATTTTCTCAGACTAGATAACTAGCAAGCAACTAAGGAAAAGTGGCAGCTTTCTAATTATGGGTCATTTATCAAACTAAATTGTGCACTGGAGAGTCTGAGTCAAAGTCTTCAATTTCCTGTGTCACCATAAGCCAGCACCCCCTGATTTCTCATTCTTGTATGAACTTAGTCAAATTTTGAACTTGCACACAATGCATAAGTGATAAAAAGAAGGTCTTTGGTGGGGATTAAAAAAAAAAAAACTATGAGCATTTATAGTAGACTCTGAGTTTATTTTGGGTTTTAATTGGTCTATATTGTTAAAAAGGAAACTGCATCTCCTCTTTTAAAATATTTTATTTATTTTGAAACCCATGATTTTGAAAAGTTTGCAAGCTTCAAACAAAAAAGAAGCTAAAATTAACACAACAAACTTGAATCTTCATGTTGAAATTGCCTGAGTGATAAGAAATAGTGTATGGAACTAAAATGGTACATTTTTTAATGAATAAATGCCACATTGATTTCAAGATTAAAGAGATGCTTTTATTATACTTCTGAAAGCTATGGCTAATTATGGCAAGTCCTTGTTTTTTCTACTTACACAAAAGGAATACTTGTTGATAGTTGATAAGTCAAAAAAATAACACCTAAGGATACTGATGTAATCTATGGATTCTTACTTATTTAATCCATTTCCTGATTGCTCATTGAGCAATTTCCCTGCTTAAAAAAGTCTTCCACTGTTGGAACTTTGGAACTTGTCCTTCTTTCATAAGGTATGGTGATTTTAGACTGTGCCCTCATTTGTCTTCCTTCCTTCCTTCCTTCCTTCCTTCCTTCCTTCCTTCCTTCCTTCCTTCCTTCTTTTTTTCTTTTCTAGAATATCCTGACAAAATCTGCCTCATTAGCCTGTCCAACCTACTTTGGGAGGAATGAGCGTGGTGAGTTGATTTGAGATACTATCTTGACTTTTACATTGAAGCTTTGTTCATGTGTCCTACAGAAAAGAGGGAAGGGTGGAGGGGCAGGACATGTCACTTGACAGAGGTTCTCTAAGAGTATTCTCACTTCCTACTGAGCGACACCATTGAATTAGGAGACTGGTTTATGACATCAATCCAAAATTAAACTACTACTCCTGGTTAGAATCAGATGTCTTCTTATCTACCACCATAGCTAAGTTTTTGAAAATGTATTTAGGGTAGGCTGTCTCAGCTTTCAACACTCTGAATAACCACTCAAGGTGTTCTTATTTTAATTCCAGCTGCCCTCACCTTCCCTATGATTCTACTGCTATTTTTTTGTATTTATTTCTGTCTCATTCATCCTGGGTTATGGTTTCCATCTTCAGTAAGAGTCTGCTTACTTTATTACAAAGTTACGTATTGTCTATGATCCTGAACATGTTAATCTTTCTGTATTTGACAAGGACTTATGTTTTTGCTTGCTTCGTTTTAAATTAATTTTAATTATTTAGAGATTATATCATAATGAAGTTGTAACACACCTTCAAATTGCAATGCGTTGTGTTACAACGTTAAACAGACTACAATCTCAGATGACAGAAAGTTTTGAGCTTCATTATAATCTTATAAGACCACCATTATCTATACAATCAGTTTTTGACTTACATGGTGGTTTGGTTTAAGATTTCTTTTACTTTATTATTGTAGGAAAGTCATAAATATTCAGTGGAAATTGTCCTTAGAATACCCATACAACCATTTTGTTTTTTACTTTCAGTATAGTAGTCAATAATTACATGGAATATTCAACACTTTGTTATAAGATAGGCTCTATACTAGATTATTTTGCCCAACAGCAAGCTAATATAAATGTTTTGAGCACACTAAAAGTAAAGCAAAGCTCTGATGTTAAGTAGGTTAAGTGTGTTAAATGCAATTTCAACTTATGACATTTTCATCTTATGATGGGTTTCTCAGGACATAAAACCATTGTAAGTTGAGAAGCATCTCTCTCTCTCTCTCTCTCTCTCTCTCTATATATATATATATATATATATATATATAATCACATATATAACCACACACACACACATATATATATGTATAAATATGTATCTTTATATTTTACTCTGTTAGTTGTTGTATAGTTTTTGAGGGTATATGGTTATCATGGTGAGCATCTGAGAAATACACCCTTTTGGATTTGGCAGAGGAAGGGGAAAAAAAATCACTGTGAAACATGCCCAGGTTCCTCCTCATAACAAAAGCTTACCCTGCGGGGCAAAAACAAAACTAAACAAAAAGTTGCCATGACCCTATTTCTGCTGGAGGAAGGACATTCTTCCTAATACAGCCGTCTATAGTTTTCTTATTTTACCTAAGACAAGCAACAACAGCAACCACAAAATAATCTATAGGAGTCAAAGTTTCAAAGAAATAAGCTGGAAATGTTGCAGCCAGGAATAGGAGTCAGAAAAGGGAAGAGGAGAGGGACTACACTGGGAAAATACTTGTGCAAGTTGTAACCCAGAGGTGCTGCTCACCAAAAAGAATGAGATATATAGAAGACTTCCTCTTTCTTTTACCTTATCGACACTTTGAGAGGCCTCCAGTACTAGTGGATTAACACTGAAAGTACTAGAAATTGGAACATTTATGCATTGCCAGTGGAAACGTAAAACAGTGAAGCCATAACAAAAAATCGTTTGGCTGTTCCTCATAATATTAAACATAGAATTATCATATAACCTTGCCATTTCATTCCTAGGTGTATACCTAAGAGAACTTAGAAAATATGTTTACAGAAAAACTTGTGTAAGAATGTTCAAAATACCAAAAAAGTGAAAGTAACTCAAATACTCATCAACTGATGAATGAATAAACAATGGAATATATAATATCTGTGCAACGGAATACTATTGAGATGTTAAAAATATTAAAGATTTATATATGCTACAACATGCATAAAATTTGAAAATATTATGCTAAGTGAAAGAAACCAGACACAAAAAGTCACATTGTGTAATGTAATGTATATGAATATGAAATATTCAGATGGAAAAATGTAAAGACACAGAGAGTAGATCAGTAGTTATCAACACATATGGGCTAGGGAAAATTGGTCATAACTGCTAATAAGATGGGTTTCTTTTCAGAGTGCTAGAAATGGTCTAGAATTATATAATGGTGATGATTGCACATCATTGTGAATATATTGAAAAACACTAAATCATATAATTTAAAATAATTTCCATGGTAAAATTTAATATTAATATGTTTATCTCATTTTTTCTTTAATTTGAAAAAGCTGCAAGTCAGAGACTCTATACAAAGGCATAATTAGGGAAGTTAAAAGTAAGACATGAGAAAAAAGTAAGGGTATAGATGAACATGAGAAAAAAGTAAGGGTATAGATGAACTTGAAGCCTCTGATATTATAAATACAGAAAACATTAAAGATAATCCAACATCTATTAGATTCACATGAATCACACTACAATCCTTTTAATCTGTTTACTTAATAAACATTATCAAGGTCTCAACAAAAAAGTTCAAAGCATATAAAAAGGCAAGGAAAACAGCTTAAGTAGAGAGAAAGAGAGTTAGAACTAAACTCAGACATTACACAGATGTTGGCATTATCATCACACAAGGAATTTAAAATAATTGTGGCTAATATATAAGAAGCTCTACTGGAAAAATATCTAACATGCAAAAACAAATGGGTAATGTAACAGAAAAAATAAGACTTTAAAAAGAATCAAAAGGAAATGATAAAAAGAACATTGTCATAGAAATAATTTTATCTTTTCTAATCCATCCGTCTTCTAAGTGAAGTAGCACGCGAGATATGAATGAAGCTTTCTTTTGGGTATCTCAGACATCTCTTATTTTTTCAACTTTTATTTTTTTATCTTACATTTCAGTTTGAACTTTTAATCATATTTCACCCACATGAATATTACAAAAGCATTCTATGGATACACTTTTCTTTACATTCAGAAATGTACAGAACCCTTTTGTTTTCATCAAGAATGATCTGTTTTATATGAGGGAGTACCCTCCTCCACCCAAAATGAAATTATTTGTTGGAGGGTGGGCCCCTTGTAGTACAGGCTTCACTTGTCAGGTAAGTATTCTACCCATCATCATCAGGGTACCAATCAGCATTGCTGTAAGAGGCTGTGTTTTGCTTCCAGGAATTGGTCTTTTGGATATTTTTTCAAGGCATCTGCTCATTTTATGATGGGTGATTTACCAGTGCACTTGCCCACACCCTGCTGAGTGTTCAGCAGTTTTTAACCAAAAACAGCATGACCCCATACCCAACACTCCTTATTTACCCAAACTTGTCCCCGAGTAACTATTTGCTTTTTTGTTTCCCATGATGAGGAAAGTCCTCAAAGGGAAATGCTTTTTCAGTGTGGAAGAGGGAAAACAAAAAACAGCGAAAGCACTAAAGGCATCAAAACTGGTAAGTTTAAAAACTATTCTGAGCATTGGAAAAGCGTCTTGACAGGTGTATGGCATCAAACAAAGAGTACCTTGAAGGTGACTGAAGTTTAAACATGTAAGAATAAATACGCACTATTAAATAAATAAATTACGGATTTTGGGGGGGTTCTTTCTCATATACTTAGATAGGTGTAAACAGATATACCCTAACCATGCAACTGGACTGAGTTAAATGTAATTTGTTTCTCTACAGAATCAATACATATTTGTTTATTTCTTTTTTCTGTTTCACTTGTTTTCACAGTCAATAGACCCTATAAAACTGCTCACTAAAAGTTAGTGAGGAATGGCCCGTGGCTTCTCGTGGCTTGTCCTTTACTCCCACAGAAAAGTCACAGGACCACTGGTCTTGTGCTGCAAGACTACTAAGGTACCTTTTGAAAAGTACTAGAGCACAGGAGGCAAAAAAAAGATCTTTCTCTTGTTGTTAATAAAAGAACTCTGACTCAAGTCTGCACGGTATCAAGATGACAATCCAAAATATTGAAAATATTGTATACATGAACTGAGAAACTACAAGGTTACAAAGTGATTCAAAGTAATTCATTGAACCTATGAAATCCTATTAATTAAAAACAGTAATTATTGTACTACCTTCACAAAGCTCTTCTTATGTTCCAGTTGTTGATGTTAGAAGTTTTAATATATTTTCTAATTTAATTTACACCGAACGTGTATGGGAGACACTGTGTCCCCCTTTTACAGCTAAAATACTGAAGCTCAAAAGGTAAATAACCTTGGCCAGTTGTAGTGGCTCACGCCTGCTATCCCGGCACTTTGAGAGGTCAAGACAAGAGAATTGCTTGAGCCCAGGAGTTCCAGACCAGCCTGGGCAACATAGTAAGACCTCATTTCTACAAAAACTACAAAAATTTGCTGGATGTGGTGATACATCTATAGTTCCAACTTGCGGGAGGCTGAGGCAGAAGGATCACTTGGCCTAGGAGGTGCAGGCTGCGGTGAGCCGTGATTGTGCCACCACACTCCAGCCTGGGAGACACAGGTAGACTCTGTCTCAAAAAGGTAAAATAAAATATGATAAGGGGAAAAAAATTAAATGACCTGTACAAATTTACAATTGTTGCATCAGAAATTTAAATCCAGATTTATATGGGTATAAAGCAGATACCACAACTTTCCAATCTCATTTTTTTCTTATAATCAAGTATTACTTTTATGAAAAAGTCAAATGAAAAGTAAAATGTTACAGAGTTCTTCTTATGTCCTTTCTGAACCTTTAAAATAAAAAATTATCCTAAATAAAAGTTTTTAGAAACATTTATGAGAGATTTGAAATTAAAAACATAATAGCAACACTGTTTTACAAAAATAAATGTAAATTTTGTACGATACTGGATTTTTAAAAATTGTAATATTGATTTTTTTCTTTATTTTCTTCTATTAAAGGTTGAAAAAATGTTGTGACCCATGAAATTATTGAGTGCTTAATGTAATCAAAAGTATTTTATTTGGAATATCAACTATATAGCTGTTCCCAACAGAATCCAAACAAAGTTACTTTCAGATCATTTTACAGAATAAAGTTGTTGTACCCTGATCTCTAAAATTGGCCCACAATTTTAGCTTTTAGGAGAGATAAAAAACTTCATAGATATTTGTATTCTCTACCCAGGAGAAAAGTACACTAACAAATTATGCAATAGTATAGCAAAAATATTATTGCTTCTGTAACAAATGAAGGGCTTAATTTTCCTGTGCTGTAAATCCATTATTTGGTCACAAGAAATAAACTATGATAGTTAAGTGTAATTATTATTTTAAATATAATATTTAACAAGCACTGTATTTACAGAATGTCTATCTACACCTATAAATCAATGAAAGCTAACATCTTTGTGACTGTTGTTATTTGCTTTTATTATTATTATTATTTTAGCCAGTGTCTCATTATGTAGTCCAGACTAGAATGCAGTGGCATGATCATGGCTCACCACAGCCTTGACCTCCTGGGCTCAAGTGATCCTCAGCCTCCCGAGTAGCTGTGATGACAGGCGTGTGCCACCATGCCCGTTAATTTTTTGATTTTATGTGAAGACAACGTCTCACCTTGCTGCCCAGGTTTGTCTTGTACTCCTGGGCTCAAACAAACCTCTCACCTCACCTCAGCCTTCCAAAGTGCTGGGATTACCAGGTGTGAACCACTGTGCCCAACTTATTTGTTTTTATTGCAAAGGAGAAGAACTGGTGTGATTAATATATTCAGGCAAGCCCAAATTGTCCTTGAAAAACTTTATTTTATTGTGGGTATATGTAATTTTGTATCATAAAATGTTTCCTTTGTAGATTTATAAATTATAAGGCTGTATGTAAACTAGCATTCAATAAGTCAGAGGGTCTGGAACAATAAGTAGAATATCGACCTGGTGATCAGAACAATTTCTATCACCAATATTTCTACAATGTATATAATTCAGGAACCTAGCATACTCCTGAGGAAGATTCAATAAGAAGGGAATCTGATGCTGGATATAGAAAAAACAATGACAAGATTTAGTATGCTTGGATAAGTGATGACTGAGTTCAAGTTCAAATGAAGAGGGTGATAACGGATTGAACAGTGAAAACATAACAGAAGAGAAGGCAAAAACATGGATTCAGATATAGATACAATGGTTGGATAAACTTTGATATTCTGCTTTTCTTTTGTAATTTTTTAAAAAGCATCTCAGAGCCGGGCTCGGTGGCTCAGCCTGTAATCCCGTGCCTTTGGGAGGCTGAGGTGAGTGGATTGCCTGAGCCCGCGGGTTCGAGACCCGCCTGGGCTACTTGGCAAGACCTCATCTCTACAATAAATCAAAAACTTAGCCGGGCGTGGTAGCGCGCGCCTGTAGTTCCAGCTACTCAGAAGGCTGAGGCAGAAGGATCGCCGGAGCCCAGCAGGTCGAGGCTGCGGTGGCCGGGAGTAGCCACTGCACTCCAGTCTGGGCGACAGAGTGAGACTCCAACTCAAAAAAAATAAAAATAAATAAAAAATAAATAAAAATAAATAAAAAGCATCTCAGTTGATTTCAATATATAACCATTATTGAGATCTATAGTCCAGGGTTGAGCCATGGGGTAAATGGCTGAGACTGGAATTCGAGGAGAGTTCCAAGGAATTGGAAAAATAAATATTGGTGAAGTATTGATATCTCCACAAATTAAGGCAAGATTTATAGAAAAAATTGCATAATATTGACATTTTGAAAGGATTTAAGAATACCCTAGAGGTTACAGATTATGGAAATATAAGGCAAGAGTTGCTGTCTCTGAAGGAATGAACAGCAAAAGTGCTAGAACATTTTAAGGGTAATTAGTAAGAAATAAGGAAGATACAAAGAAGAAGAAAATTATTTTAACTTGTGAGAAGATTTTCTAAAATTCAATAGTTATGATGTCAGCTTTCTTAACTATACTGATGGGACGACAGTAGTTCACATATGAAGCTTTTGTTTCTTCAATTCTGCCATAGTTATTTAGCTTTCAGTTTTTCTGTCTAGTTTTCTTTCCCACTACTCTTTATATTTTAGTGAAATAATTAACTCTATTTAAACCCTCATAAACAGGCTTGGCTTCACGTCACAATTTTAGTCCAATGCTTGCCCTAGCACAAGGTATACATTTTTAATTGACTCTGCATTATAATAACTTATAGAACTTTATGACGATAATAAGAAAAAGCTACTGCTGTGGTCTTTCACCTGTCCAAGATGCTGCTTTCACTAGTCTGATACAGGTTCAGGCCAGGTATTTTTAAAAAGAACACCATGTAATTCTAAAGTGCTACAAGGTGGAAAATTTCAGCCCTAGGTGAAGGAAATATAAAGGCATCAAGAGTTTATCAGCTAAAAAACAAAAACAAAAAAGACAAGCTTGCTTGTCAGTTTCCTCAGTCACTTTCCAAATCAAACTCAGAAGACTAATAGTTTGTGGCTTTTGTCTTCCCCAATGGATTTCTTGTCTATTTCTCATTTCTTCCACCCATTTAGCAACTTACCCTTGCCAGATGACATTGCCAACTATCTATGCTAATACCTGTCCCCCATTACCTAATTACACATATAGCATTTTGAATAAATTTTAAGTTATTTTGAATAACCTAAATCTACTCATTTTTTTGCTTTTCATCCCTCTCCTCTCCTCCCTCTCTTCCTTTCTTTTTTTCTTTTTATGTGCTATAGAAAATTTCTTGTTTTACGATACTCTTTAATTCAAATTATCAAGAACATTAAAGAGTCCTGAAAGTCTGTTTGTTCTGTACTTACTACTGTTGTTAGACTAGTAGCTCATATCATCTGTTGTTCTGATTTTAATTTTTATCTGTCTATCCTTTCTAACTACATCCTAAGTCCTCAATGTGGCATAGACATTTAAGTTTACTAAAAGAAGTCTGTCAGTTTGCACTTATATATGTCACATTTTTCAAAGATTCTTTTCAAAAGCAAATTTATTCTATCTTAAATTCATTTTGTTTGGCATGAAGTTTCAATTGATGCACTCTAATAGGTACCATACCCTTAAATATTTTTAAAAATTAACAATTTTATTTAGAAATGTAATATATAAAAATTTACTTTATTCATTTTATGTTGCAATTATTACTTAGTGAAGATTCATTGTCTTAGTTAATGTGTGAGTCACAAATACCTCCCCAGCCACCTTGTTGAAAGGAATACTTCATGAATACTCTACAAAAGCAACAATGAACATGCCATTATCCTTCCTACTACTAAGCTAATATCAAGATGAGTTTTCAGCCACCCCCTTGCCATGGAAAAACCTAGAGCAGCACTGTAAAACTGTTATGCAGAGCTTATTGTTTGTTTGTTTTGTTTTAATTGGGGTTTTCATTGTATCTTTAGAGAAAGAGGAAAAGGAGTTACCACATCTCTGGCCCATGATCCCACCTTCTGCGAGAGAACCCGAGATGAGCCACTTGACATTTACTGAATCTACACTTAACTATATATTTATATATGTATATATTTATATTTATTCTATATCTATATCTATATCAACGTATATATTAGAAGATGTATCTGTTATAAAAAATAAAAAAAAAAAAACAGTTGCAAATCACTGGCCTAGAGAAAAAAGTGATAACACAGATCATGAAATGTCTGCTGAGTATATTGACATTTAGTGTGTGTGTGTGTTTCTGTTATGAACCCCAAGAATGTTTTGGAGTCCTTACAGCATAGACATAGGTTATCATCCATCCTTCTGATATAAGATGTGTTTATAAATCTCTGTCTTCCTTTACCCTGGGGAAAAGGAGATGTATGAGACTATCCATGAAAAGCAGAAAAAAATAGTTGAATGTTTTAATCACAGTCTTATCTTGGGAATTAGACAATGACTCATTCCCTTGAAGCTATTTTTAACAAAAAGAAATAGGAAAATAATAGCTGTTCAGTCATGGTTACTACTGTTGAGTCTTGTATGGGAGTTTTTGGGGGACACACTGGCAATCCAAAAAAGCAATATTCATTTTCAAAATAAAAAACAAAATTTGGGTGTACATGGCGATTTATGTCTGTAATCTAGCACTTTGGGAGGCCAAGGTGGGAAGATTGTTTGAGCCTAGGATTTCCAGACTAACCTGGGTAGCACAGCATTCCTCATGTCTACAAAAATTTTTTTTAAATTAGCCATAAACAGTGGCATACAGGTGTAATCTCAGCTACTCAGAAGACTGAGGTAGAACAGAAGTATTACCTGAGCCCAGGTCGAGGCTGCAGTGAGCCATGATCATGCCACTCTATTCCTACCTGGGTGAGAGAGTGAGACCCCCTGATCCCCCCAAAAAGAAAAAAAAGACCCACTTTGGTGTGGCATGTTGAAACATTGTTGAGTGTATTATTTTGACAATAATTAAAATTGATTTTGACAGTGGATATAAAGTGAATATAAAATTAATACTAGTTTGATGTTGGACATAAAGCTAGAAGCTTAACATATCCACATAGAGCTTCAGAAAAATAAAGATCAGGTTCTCTTCTTCGTTTACGTGTAGAGAAGTATTTGAATAATAGTTCAAGAAAGAAAGAGTTTCTGAAAGGTGAAAGTTTTCTAAACAATTGTGTTTAGGATTACTATTATTTTTATGAAGTGCTCCAGTCTGATTATGGATGAGACTCAAAGTCTACATTGCTATATTTTTTTCCTTTATCAAGCAGTTATTTGAAATTTTTACTTTCCTAAGTAAAATTCCAACATGAAGATATTTTGTGGTAAAAAATAATGTTGAAAACTGGATAAGAAGTAAAATGTCATGTTGGTGATTCTATACAATGGCAAGTATCGCAGAAATCATGCAAATGGTTTCTCATTTCCAGTTATAAGTATTTGCAAGTGACTCCAAAGGCCCTTGCCATGTGCTTCTTCTCAAACTTAAGGAGGTTTCTATGTAGGAGTGACCTACGAGGCTAGGGATGTGGACAGCTCCACTTTACAATGGATCTCAATGTGATTTTCTCCCTTAGTTTCTGTCTTCTGGCCTTTGCAAAATTTCTTGTGAGTAGAATAAGGGGATTTCTCTAATTGCAAATGGAACAAAAAAGAAATCCAACTGAAGAGTTATTCCTGTTGGCAACAAAGTTTTAGAAATGGAAAATTTTAAGTAAAACATGTGAGTTGAATTGCACATACACTTATACATATGCGCATGTATATTTGTGTGTGTATGTGTATATATTATGTATTAAATATATTTATATATAAATATGTATGTATATATACATATATTTAGATAGTACTCCAGTAAGCCTAAAATTCTTCCTAAATTCATATATAAAACACATATAAGATGATTTTAACATTCATTTGATGAAAGAAGATACTCATAGGAAACATAAAACTCTCATGAAAACATGATTATGAATAGAAATCAAGCATCCATATATTGATTACATAAATAAATTTTTATTTAGGGGAAATATGTTTGGAAGTAATAAAGATATGCTTGTTCAGGAGTATGAAAAAGAAAGAAAAGACTCCTTGAGTAAAGAGAAGCTAAGGGAAGAGAAGTCATTCCTTGCTCACAATTTCAAAAGAATAATTAAAATATATGGAAGAATCTTCTAGCAGAAATAAATGAAATAGTACATAAAAATATGTATATACTAGGAGATGAAGTCTTGCCAAGCATAAACATTTAAGGATAAGTATTTCAAAAGCAGTGGGCTAGGTGTAGCGTCTCATGCCTGTAATTCCAGCACTTTGGGAGGCAGAGGCGAGAGGATTGACCCAGGGTTCAAGACCAGCCTGGGAACTTGGTGATACCATGTCTTTACAATAAATGAAAAAAAACAACTGGGTGTAGTGGCACATGCCTGCAGTTCCAGCTACTTGGAAAGCTGAGGCAGAAGGATCACCTGAGCCCTGAAAGTTGAGGCTCTGGTGACCGTGAGCATACCACTGCACTCCACTTTGGAGAACAGAGTCAGATTCCAGCTCAAAAAAAAAAAAAGAGCAGTCCAAATTATGTCTACCAGTAATATGAACACAATTTAATTTAGGTTAAAAACAACAACAACAACAACAACAACAAAATAAATAAATAAAATAAAACTTGTAGCTGAGTCCTGTAGCTCACATTTGTAATCCCAGTCTCTTGAGAGGCCAAAAAAATTTTAGAACACATAAATGATTCTGCTTTCTTTATAAAATCTCAAAAGGAGTAAAATCTCATAGGACTTCCTTGGATCTTGTTAATCTAGGCTAATCTGCTCACTAGCTTTTTTATTTTTTTCTGAGATAGCTAATCTTTGAAATGCAGAACATGCTTTGGGTAGTATGGTCATTTTAGCAATATTGATTCTTCCAATCCATGAACATGGGATGTTTTTCCATTTGTTTGTATCATCTATAATTTCTTTCATCAATGCTTTGTAGATATCCTTGTAGAGATCTTTCACTTCCTTAGTTAGGAGTATTCCTATGTATTTTATTTTTATGTGGCTACTGTGAATGGGATTGAGGTCTTGATTTGGTTCTTGGTTTGAGCATTGTTTGTGTTTAGGAATGCTACCAATACTTGCACTTTGATTTTGTATTCTGAGACATTGCTGAAGTCGTGTTTCAGGTCTAGAAGTTTCTTGGGGGAAGCTTAGAGTTCTCTAGGTATATGATCAGATCAACCTTGAACAGGGATAGTTTGACTTCCTCCTTGGCAACTTGGATTTCTTTTATTTCTTTCTCTTGCTAGATTGCTCTTGATAGGACTTCCAGTATGATGTTGAATAGGAGTGGTGGGAGTGAGTATTCCTGTCTTGTTCTTGTTCTGGGATGCAAAGTTTTCAATAATTCTTAGTTAAATATGCTGTTGGCTACTGATTGTTCATATATGGCTGTTATTATCTTGAGACATGGTCCTTCAATGCCCAGTTTGTTGATGGTTTTTATTATAAAAGATGTTGGATTTTGTCAAATGCCTTCCTGCATCTATTAAGATAATAATATGTTTTTTAATTTTTGGTTCTGTTTATGTTGTGTATGGATATTGATTTGTGGCTAGAGAAACATCCTTGTATCCCTGGCATAAAACCCACTAATTTGTGATGAATATTTTGTTTGGATATCCTATTGAATTCAGTTTATTAGTATCCTAATCAAAATACCGATTTCATTCTTCCAATAACTAGAAAAAAAAATCTTTTTTTTTTTTAATTCTTAATGTTTGTATGGAATAAAAAAAGAGCCTGAGCCAGGCTCAGTGGCTCAGTCTGTAATCCTGCACCTTTGGGAGGCTGAAGTGAGTGGATTGCCTGAGCCCATGGGTTCAAGACCCGCCTGGGCAACTTGGCAGGACCTCATCTCTACAATAAATCAAAAATTAGCCGGGCATGGTAGCATGCACCTGTAGTTCCAGCTACTGGAAGGCTGAGGCAGAAGGATCACCAGAGCCCAACAGGTCGAGGTTGCGGTGGCCAGGAGCCACCACCGCACTCCAGTCTGGGCAACAGTGTGAGACTCCAACTCAAAAAAAAAAAAAAAGAGCCTGAATAACCAAAGAAATTCTAAGCTAAAAGAACAATAGTAGAAGTACACTGCCTGACTTCAAATTATACTATAAGGTTATAGTAACTAAAACAACATGGTACTGGTACAAGAATTAATAGATTGACCAATGGAACAGAATAAAGAATCCAGAAATAAAACCACATTCCTACAACCAATTAGTCTTTGACAAAACTAACAAAAATAAACAATGGGGAAAGGGCAGCCTAATCAATAAATGGTGCTGGGAAAATTGGCTAGCCATATGCAGAAGAATGAAACTGGACCCCTATCTCTCATCATATAAAAAAATTAAGATGGATCAGAGACTTAAATGTAAGACCTAAAACCATAGACTATGTTCATGTAATGAACATTCATGTGTTTCCCCCGAATCTAAAATTTAAAAAAACACATGCAGAATATGCAACTATTTTACGTGTGTGTGTGTGTTTGTGTGTGCACTCATGTACAGTTCATCAGGTCTCCAAAGCAAAACACACAGAAAGGCCTTCAAGTGACTGAATCAAAAGAATTTTTTAAAAATCTACATTCAAAGGAAAACAAACAACAAACACACCCATCAATTTTCATTTTCACAAAATCATTTATCTATATTTTAATGAACAGAAGATAAGCAACAACAATTTGCCAATTCTATAACATGAGAAAAACATGATGTTTATAAAGTGTTTGGAAACATGCAACATTTTGGACATTTTTTTCCAACTATAGAATTTGAAAGGTATATCTAAATCAAATCTAGAGTTTCCAGTAGAATTAGATGTAAAAATGAACAAAGACTGACTGCTTGTTTCTACAACAAGTGCCTTAAAAATAGTAGTTTTATTGTTTTTTGTTGACTGGATGATGACTGGATGTAGACTTTGTTCAATGTTTCATCTCTTGTTTAGAAAAGAATAGGTAAGCAAATTGGCCACAGATAATTTACTTCACGAGTATTGATAATCTTTTATTGGGATAGTAGTTCTCAAGTGAACAATTCCAGGTATGGATGTTTTATTCATTTATTCTCAATATTTTTTCCACTGACAATTAGATGTATACAACAAAAATGTGAATCTATGGATATGCTTTTAAAATGTCTTCTTTTTAAAATTTATGACTGTATTCTTACTATACTTTATGAGATTTGATTTATTTTAAATGCTAAACATTTTCTGTTGTATGTTGCAATTACTATAATTATTAAACATTAATAATGAGCAGCATTGTGGTGAATATTTTTCAAGGATCAGTAAAATCAGTAAAGGTAAAACAACTATAGGAAAACTGGTGAATTGTAGAAAAAAATAGGAATCTTCAATCCATGTAAAATGTGGAAGTTATAATTGAACCACGTGAGCATGGCTTCATTATTTGTGGGGGTTTTTTTTTCCATTATTTTAATTTCTATTAAGTATCGTCAACTAGGGATCAGTAAAAAAGAAATTTGGTTGTTTCACACAGATCCTAACCTTATTTTTAAACAATAATTCCAAAAGTCTATAATTATGGAAATTTGACACATACCTCATAATTTACATTTAATTTTTTTCTCTTTTTGTTCCTTTAAGATTTGATTCACTTGAATTTGCCTTCACTGCTTTTCAAAGTATCATTCAACACACTGTTAATTTAGTGTAGATGAAATGTATATTTTTAATATATTGTTGTGTTTTATTATTTAAATATAATTTGTAAGGTAATCTATAGACATTTGTACTCCCAAGTATTTGTAAAACAAAATTTTTACTATTAGGCTCAAGTACTGTATGGATGTGAGCATGTGTATGTGTGTGCATGTATGTGTATGTATTATAAGTATATACCTTATGTATTACATGTATAAATATTATATATGTACATAAATATATAATATGCACATACATATATACACAAACAAACAGAAATATTCTACCTAGATTACTAACTGTGACTCCTTAATCATATCATGTAATGTGGATAGGTGGAGAGACTGTAACGTAAAAACCCTTGAAAATCTAGGTTGAGAAATTGAGGTTTTGCTTCTGGAATCTCAATTCTATTCCATTGGTCTATATGCCTGTTCCTGTACCAGTACCAAGCTGTTTTGATTATTGTAGCTTTATAGTAAAGTTTGAAGTCTGGTAATGTGAAACCACCTGCTTTGTTTTTTGTTTTTTTTTGCTGAGGATTCTTCTGGCTATTCTTGGTCGTTTGTGTTTCCATATGAATTCCTGTGTTGTTTTTTCCAGGTCTGAGAAGAATGTTGCTGGTAATTTGATGGGTATTGCATTAAATATGTAGATTGCCTTAGGTAGGATAGACATCTTCACAATGTTGATTCTTCCAATACATGAGCATGGGATATTTTTCCACTTGTTTGTGTCATCCTTGATTTCTTTGAGCAGTGTTTTGTAGTTTTCATTGTAAAGGTCTTTCACGTCTCTGGTTAGGAAGATGCCAACGTATTTCATTTTTTTTTGTGGCTATTATGAATGGAATTGTGCTTTTTATTTGGGTTTCAGTTTGTATATTATTGGTATAAAGAAATGAGATGGTCTTTTACACATTTATTTTATATCCTGAGACTTTGCCAAAGTCCCTTATCAGTGTAAGGAGGTTTTTGACAGATTCTCTAGGGTTTTCAAGATACACAATCATGTCATCTGCAAAGAGAGATAACTTGACTTTCTCTTTTCCTATTTGGATACCCCTGATTGCCTTCTCTCCTCTGATTATTCTAGCCAGGACTTCCAATACTATATTGAACAGGAGGGGTGAGAGTGAGCATCCTTTTCTTATTCCAGTTTTCAGGGAAAATGGTTCCAATTTTTGTCTGTTTAGGAGTATGCTGGCTGTGGGTTTCTCGTAGATGGCTTTTACTATTTTGAGGTATGTTCCCCGTATACCTAGATGTTTGAGGGTTTTTATCAAAAAGGGTGCTGGATTTTATCAAAAGCTTTTTCTTCATCTAATGATATAATCATGCGGTTTTTGTTTTGACATCTGTTGATGTATTTAATTACATTTATGGTTTTACGAATGTTGAACCAGC
>CAUYQG010051405.1:0-37439 GCA_963574415.1 Tarsius wallacei | reverse complement strand
GTGTATTTGTATCACATTTTTTTAATCCAGTCCTCTTTTGATGGGCAGCACGGTTAGTTCCATGTTTTTGCTATTGGGAACAGTGCTGCAATAAACATATGTGTGCAGGTATCTTTTTATAGAGTGATTTGAGTTCTTCTGGGTATATTCCCAGTATAGGGGGATTGTGGGGTCATATGGAAGGTCAATTTTTAGATCTTTCAGGAATTGCCACACTGTTTTCCACAGAGGCTGTACTAGTTTGCACTCCCATCAACAGTGTAGAAGTGTTCCCTTTTCGCCACATCCTTTCCAGCATCAGTTATTTTTTGAGTTATTGATGATGGCCATCCTGACTGAGTTAGGTGATATCTCAGGTATTCGTAGGAAAATCAGGCAAACTATCCTTTCCGATCTTTTCTCTGCCAGGAGGATAGGATGCTGACCATCATTATATCTTCTGAGATCCTCTGGACCACGTGTAGCATTTAACCCTCACTTATGGGCCCATGAAGACAGGGAGGGAGATGCAGGGAGGAGTCATCTGTCAGGAGACTTGGTGGCCTTCACAAAACTCTACTTCTCCGATGCTGCAGTGGCTGTTGTTTAATCTGTCTAGTGCGCCTCTCTGACTTTTTCCAGTAACAGACCCTGTTTTCCTGGCCACAGAAGGGGAACACGTTATAGTGAATGGGCTCATCCGCATCAATCATAGGGGATTTTTCCAATCCATTGGAGTGGGAGGGACTCCTGTCTCCCCGGGGTTACAAGCTGTGAGGAGGTGCACTTTCCTGGTGGCCACATCCTTGGGACATGATGGAGGATCAAGCAGGTCTGGAAAAATGGCATCACAAGGAGTAAAGGGGTGAGAGAGTGAGCGAGTCTGTGGGTGTGTTCAGGTCCCTTTGTTGTGATTTGGCTACATGAATAAATAAATTTCCCTTTTAGGCTTAAGCTGGTCCAAGATGTGGTGTTTCCTCCATTTGTGACCCAGGAGTCCTGAATAATTTAGAACTTTTCATTCTCAGTCTTCCTGTTTTTTAGAGAGTCAGAAAAGTGAAGTAAAGATCAGAAACTGTTAGTCTCAGAGTCCAGCTTGTCCATGATGGTTTGGGAAGAACCAGCCAAAAGAGAGGGTGGGAAATTACCCAGGTAAGAAATCACAAAAGTTCTTCTATGCAGGATCCAGTAGGTGCATCATAAGGACCTGTCACCTTTACTCCATATTAGACCTTAACTTGGCTAAAATAAATCATGGCCCCAAACTCATAAAGACCCGGGCCAACCTTGGGGTCCCAAAGTGAGTATTTTTCTGTTACATGGGCCTGATGTTTCTTGTGTGGCATATAAATCAGAGGTTTGGAAAGTACTCAGTAGAGTTGCTGGCAAGCCTGGTGGTGTGTCAGCAGAGGAAGAAACAAAGAAAAGTTAGGGGTGGGGGAAGCTAATAAGGAGAAAGAGAGAAAGAAATGTGACTCCATCAACACAACACTGAGTGAATGTCTCCTCTGTGTAAGACTGTGCTAGTTCCAACTTGTCATTGCAAGGCAACAAGTAGAACCCTTATCTGTGATGACAGACGCTATGACTTAGGTGTGTCTGGCGTTACGGCAAAAGCACACACAGGTATGACTGGCAAGCAGCAAAGTCAATGGACAAGTATACACGAATGCTGTTAAGGGAGGACAAGAATGAATGGACTCATGTTTGAACTAGAAATTAAGTTAAAACATACAAAAAATGTTTTGTTTTCTTAAAACCTGGACCAGTCTACACAAAGAGGCCATGGCACCCCCCTCCAAGGGAGGCCATTGAGAAGCATGTATACAGTCTTCTGACCGCTGTGCCAAGCTTTTGATGACAGGCCTCAGCAATGCTGCCCATCACATTTGTGTTTGAGTGACACCATGGGAGAGGCAGGCTGTCCCCTTGAGCCCTTAAATATAATCTGTCTATGGGTTTTGTATTTTTTCCTGGTAGAGTTGGTTTTCCATGGTTGTCTTGTGAAAAAGAAGCTTCATATATTTTCTTTTTTAAGAAATCTTTGCAATGAACTGTTGAACAAAGTATACACAATTTCGTCCAAACCTTTTAAACGTGCCCAGATTTGGGTATAGTGTTTATTTTTGCGGCTTTTAGAAAGTCCGAATGTATCTGAAAGGTCAGAAAATACCTGAACTTTTGACTCTACCCTTCAGCTCACACACAGTTGCGTGTACATTGTTTTATTTTAAAAATGGAAAACCAGGAACCATTCTTTAACCGTATCTTGTTCACAGAGCCATCCCCTCTCTTGTGAACTGGATGACCACCCGCAAGCTTGAAAACACCTCAGGAAACCATCACATCATTGTGAAGGGATTAATCGCTACACACCACTTGGTTTTCCTTCCTGAACGTCATGGGCCTTGTGGTTCCCACATTGTTTCTGCCATCCTCCCGAGGAGTGTAACTCTTGATCGTGACCCTGGGCAGGACAGCCTGTCTCAGCGCAGGCTCTTATGTAAGTGGCTGCAGGGAGAGCTGGCAATAAACAAACATTTTTCCAGCCCTTGTTTTCTCTGCAGCCTTGAAAAACATTTCTCTGGGCCTGCTGCTGTGCTCCTGCAACAGGATGACAAGTTCCCAGCTTAGAAATGTCTTGCGCTGCACAATTCCAGATTCTAAAATCAGAACAAAATGCACCAATATCTTCAAAGAAATGGAATTATCAAGAGCCGGGACATACAGATGGGGTTTTCTGCAAAGGACTTTGCAGCAGAATTTTCAAAGGCTCATCCACCCATCTGTGCTAGAGGCAACCGTTAGGAAATTACCTAGTCACCTCAGGGTCATGGATGGGAGAACCAGAAGACAATGGGAACTAACCTGGGACTGGAGAGGCAATTTCACAGCCACTAGTGTCAAAGTCAGACTTACTGGTTGCACTAGGTCATTCATACATATGAGAGCCATGGGGCCAAATATGTGTAAAATCCATTTTTTTTCCTTGGGCCACTCCATCTTAGAAACTGAAAGGAGGAACACTTTTTTTTTTTTTTGAGTTGGAGTCTCACTCTGTTGCCCAGACTGGAGCGCAGTGGCCACTCCCGGCCACCGCAGCCTCGACCTGCTGGGCTCCGGCGATCCTTCCGCCTCAGCCTTCTGAGTAGCCGGAATTACAGGCACGCGCTACCACGCCCGGCTGATTTTTTGATTTAATGTAGAGATGAGGTCTCGCCAAGTTGCCCAGGCGGGTCTCGAACCCGCGGGCTCAAGCAATTCACTCACCTCAGCCTCCCAAAGTGCGGGATTACAGGCTGAGCCACCGAGCCCGGCTACGAACAATTTATCATAGTGAACTCAAAACACTCTTGTCCAGAACTCCCATTACTGAATTTAGTGGCAACCCAACCATAGTTCTTCCCACCCAAGCAGACAGTTCCTCTGTGTATATTGTAGGGAAATTCAGACAGACAGGACAGCCTCCTGGCTCACGGGGATGGGGGTGGGAGGCTTCTGAGGGCTAAGGATCTTGTTCTGGTAGCTGTCACCTGTGAGGACCGCCTGGTGTCAGCTGCTTTTCTGAAGCCCCTTCCCTCTTCACTGCAGGAGTCTGCACTGTGAAGTCCCAGCCAGAGTGACCTTTGTATATGTATCGATATGGCCATTTCACATACATACATACATACATATAAATACTTCACATCAATTAAATCATTAATCTTAGCCGGGCTCGGTGGCTCAGCCTGTAATCCCGTGCCTTGGGAGGCTGAGGTGAGTGGATTGCCTGAGCCTGCGGGTTCCAGACCCGCCTGGGCAACTCAGCGAGTCCTCATCTCTACAATAAAAAATCAAAAAATTAGCTGGGCGTGGTAGCGCGCGCCTGTAGTTCCAGCTACTTGGAAGACTGAGGCGGAAGGATTGCCAGAGCCCAGCAGGTGGGGGCTGCGGTGGCCGGGAGTGGCCACTGCACTCCAGTCTGGGTGACAGAGTGAGACTCCAACTCAAAAAAAAAAAAAAATCATTAATCCTCACAACAACCATATAAAGTCGGCATGCTCTGCCTCCCTGCAGTTGCTGCTGTGCTGGGGTCACTCTCTGTGATGTAGGCAGAGCTGATTTCTCTGTGCCTCTGAGTAATCTACGTCATTTCTCTACAGAAAAATGACCGATTAAGTTTGTTATTTGCAGGGGGATGGGGGATGGTAGGTATGGGAAGCACTTCCAGAGTTTTTTTCAGTTTTCCTTGAGTCTACCAAGACCCCTGAAAGAGAAGTAATTGCTGGTAGCCTGGGAATGTTGCTACATGTCCAAGAAGTCACTACTGTGCTCATTGGCAAGGCTGGGCCCATGGCTGTATTTATCCCACCTCTCCTTTCATTGTCTCCATCACATGGAACTAGAGCAAAGCTACCCAGAAAGGAAGTACAGGTGCTATAGTTTACCCAAGGTCACTTGGCTAGTCCTTCGGTCGTGTATAACTAGGATTGTCTATGTACTACATGGGCACAGTGCAAAGTAAAAATATGAGACCTCTTGTTGAATAGTTATTAAGATTTTCAAGATGGCGACCGTTGAGCATCAAACCAAGCTCAGACCCTATGCGACTGCACAGGTCATGTGTTCATGAAGCCATCCCAAATGTAGCTTTCATTTGAGGTCTCTAGTTTTCAGAGCAGAGTAGCTAGAAGAGGTATTTTGAGGATCATGCAAGAAAGGAGAGATGCCAGCCAGCTACTTCCAGCAGGGCATTCTTTGAAAGTGGGCAGCCCCTGTGGGTCACTAGGAAGAATAGACACCATTCTAAGTACTTTTCATATGTTAATCAGTTCATATACAAACACACATATAAATAATTTATATTGATTAAATCATTAATCCTCACAACAACCATATAAAGTAGGTGTTGTTATTTTCCCCTGCTTTATGGGTAAGGAAACTGGTGCAAAGTATAGTTTAAGCAAAGTTACTTAAAGTTTGGTTTCCAGCTTTCTGATACAAAAAAAAACAAAACCCTATTTTTATAGTCTACTGTAGCTTACTAGGCCTTGAGGGACCGAACCACGCTAGAGTCACAGAAAATTGATTTATATGCTACAAAACAAATGTATTCCTATACAATGATAGGTGCTACCATTCAAGTAAGTGAGATATTTATTTCCATGATCCAGGGAACCCCTTTTGTATTAAGACGACTGAAAGGAGAGTCCGAAGGTGGCCCGTGGCTCATAGAATCAAAACAAAGCTAATTGCAAAATCTCAGGGGAGATGTCGACCAGAGGTAGGATCTGGAAGATCATCCTGTGCTTAATGCTCTGCTTCCTGGCAGATGGAGTGCTCCTGTCTGCTGGACACAGGATCTCAGTTCATGTATGGTGCTTCAATTCTCCTTTGTAGGAGTCGTCCCCACCACCTCATGTCAGTTACAGCACAACTAAGGAGCCTGTCCCCTACTTGACGCTGTTGCATTCTGGTCCAGAATGTGATCCTAAACATCACGATCCCAGCAGGAACTTATTTACAAACCAACTCTGAGGATGCCACATCCACAGAAGGCCTGCTGTTTTCTTGTGGTTTCCACTGAGTCTTGGCCTCAACGTGCCCCCTAAACTTAGTATTCAAGTAGCTCTAAAGAGGAGTAGAATGTTAACGTGTTTAAATGAGATTATGTTGGTTCCCTCGCAAATTTAGGACAAGAATGCTAGGCTGTCCCCTCGAGGGTAAATTAACTGCCTAGAAGGGCCTACCTATGTGGCATTAAGTAATTAAACAGTGGAACTATAAAAGTGGGACTGAGTCAGCAGTCATAAAGTAGATGACTTTTGCATCATCAGGGAATTGGTTCTTGTTTTGTTTGTAATCCTATATTTGCAAGTTGTCTTCTTTTTGCGAAAAGTCAAGGTGACTCATAAGACCATCTTCTACTGTTATCAAGAGAAACTACTAGAGATGTTTTAAGGGTGTCTTTGGGAACCACCTTAAAAAGTAGCACAATAAGGGGATGATGATAGCTAACGTGGAAAAGTCCTTAGTATGGAAGTGCCAGGCATTGTGTTAACTGGGCTAAGATATTATTTTTAACAACCCTATAAGATTATTCTCATTTTACTGAAAGAGAATGGATTTTGGACCAGTGATAGTCGTAGAAATAAAGGTGATCATTCTTAAACTCTTAACTAAGCATTAAAAACTGGCTGCAATTGGAAACTCATCCTAAATGATCCCAAGCAGCCTATCATGGTCTGGATCCTGGTGGGGAGAGGGGTGGCCCTTAAGAGACCACAAGAAACCAAACTATGAAGGCAGAAGGAAGAGGGTCCTAAAAGGACCAGGGTAAAGGTGCTTCTGTGGGGTTAGTCCCACACAGATAAAGCTCCCCTGGGGTGTACCTTACTGCGAAGAAATTGGGAAGGACAGCAAAATCACTGACGCTCTAAGTTGATGTGGATATTAATTGTAACTGATTATGTGTGTACATTTATGCTCAAGTTAACTGTTAATAAATTGCCCTTCCTTGGTGTGGATTTTGCCTTTCCTTCCTATTCTTTTTTGTTCCATTATGAACTCCATATACTAGAACCCCATTCAGATTCTGTGAGAGGCTGAAGTCAGCAGATCATCACATAGTCACATGGTCTTCTCCTCCTTGTTGGGAGGTGGTTTAATCACATCCATTTGTAAAAGAGGAAATGGTAGCTCAGAGGTACTCAGTAATTTTCAAAGCTAGGTAATTCACAGGTACAGAGTTCAGATCCAGGGCTCAGATCTCTCTGGCTCTTTCCCTTGGAATGTCCATGGTGGGATATTTACAAAGTCTGGCAATTAAGTTCATGAACTCATCCTAGAAAAAGTGCTACATACCTCATTGCTGAATATCACTATGGTCACCTTTGAAGTACTCCCCTTGGGAAGCTATGCACTGACGCCAGCACCTAGTCCACCTCTCAAAGCAATTTTGGAACTCTTTTTTTGGAAGGGCCATCAGAGCTGCTGTCATGAGAATGTCAGAGTTTATATTAAAGCAATGAACAAACATTACATTTCTTGTTAAATTTGGCAAGCGTGGAAGTGATATTCAGAGATATCAGTGTAAGTGATATTCAGAGATACATTAGTCCAAGTTTATAGAGATAATGTCCTGAAGAAAACAGCAGTGTACAAATGGATTAAATGTTTGTCTAAGGGGAGAGAAGGTGTCACTGATGGAGATAGGTCAGGACTGCCAGTAATGGGCAGAAGTGACGCAAACATTGTAAAAATTCATTGAATTTGCATCAAAATCATCAGCTGACTGTGAGAAGCATAGCAAACCAAATAAATACTGATAGGGAAACAGGGAAATCTTAACTGAAAATCTTGGCATGAGAAAGGTGAGTGCAAAAATGGTCCTGAAGGATCTCTTGCATCACGACAATGCACCAGCTCACACAGCACTGTCTATGAGGGAGTTTTTAGCCAGTAAGCAAATAACTGTACTGGAATACCCTTTCTACTCACCAATGACATTTTTCTTTACCCGAAGAGAAAGGAAATATTGCAAGGAAGACATTTTGATGACATTCAGGACATCAAGGGTAATATGACGACAACTATGATGACCATTCTAGAAAAAGCGTTCCAAAACTACTTTGCCAGGTGGACTAGGTGCTAGCATTGGTGCATAGCTTCCTGACAGCAGTGATACTCAGCAGTGAGATATGTAGCACTTTTTCTAGGAAGAGTTCTCGAACTTAATTATCACACTGTTTAGGCAAACAGCAACTCTCATCCCCAGGCACTCAACCAGACTGGTCCCTGTTTTCAGAGAGCCTGTCCTGCGGTGGACAGCTACCCTCCTCCATCAAGGATCTAATCACAGCATCACAGTCTCATTTAGCTTATTGCAATTCCGTCTTAATATGCAGTAACTGAGAGAAACAAGAACGTGGCTTGCAGTTCCCTTACTTACTTTTTATGTTCAAATCAGCTTTCCGGAAACAAAGTCAATAATAGCCATAACAATCATGATAATCATTTATAGTTAAAGCAGGGAATCAAACGGTGCTTCGATTGTATTCCGTGTGTGTCAGATACTGCTTTAAGCACATTATATTAATTCCATTTGCCCCATATCTTCACAAGGCAAAAGATGAAGTGTGAGAGGCAAAGAATGCTAGAATTTCAGGAATGTCTTCCTTCAATCTTTGAACGTCTCAAAATGGATTTTAGCAAGGCCTGTCCTAAATAAAATATGATTCTTACATGGGGCTCCCAAACAGCCCCACTCTGAAGTCTGCATTTTTGGCAACAGGAGGTGCCAGACAAGAAGTGAAGGTCTGAGGCCCGCCCTGGCTTCTGCTCAGCCTAATCTCCCTGGTGTATCTTGGCATGTGTGCTTCCTTTTCTCCTTTCTCCTCCCTTGCTCTCTTCCTGCAACAAAGTCTTAATTTTTAATAGTGAAGAACCACATGCCGATGTCTTTGTACAGCACCACTCCACCCTCCTCTAGCTCTTGAAGGCCAGGGGTCCTCATCGCTGGGAACTCTCATATGCTTTCCAGAAACCTGGGAGGGGGACTATCCCTCTGCCTCCTGGTGCCAACAGAGAGGTGGGAGACATATGTGCACAGGCAAGAGGAGAATTTGGCTCCCAGGTCCACTCAAAACCAAGCGCCGTGTGGCAATTCCCCTCATAAATCTCAGCTTTAACTGCAGATTATTCAGACTACTCAGTTTCACTTCCTTCTCCTCTCCCATAGGATTCAAAGGATTTTAGATGACAAGAAACACTGAGTCTGAATTAAGCATCGTCATGAACGTAATCATCTTTGTCTCCCATTTCACATTGAAAGCCAGGAGTGGGAAAAAGTGGGGATGGGGGAACCCCAAGGCAGGGATCAGAAGATATATTCAGACAAAAGGCATTATAAAGCAATATAGTACTGAAGATAGAAAAACCCAAATGAAAAACAAGAAAAGAGGCCAACCCCCCTCACTGTGACGCCAATGCTCTTAATTATTGTCCTGGGGTGGCACACCTCCAGAAGTCTGAAACAGGAAACAAACAGCATTTCAGGGGTTCCAGCAAGAAAATAATGACAGCTTTGGAGTGCAGCTGTAGCCACTTTCTGCAATTAGGCCTCTGTCCCTCCCCTTGGCCTTGGCAATGGGGCAAGGGTGCTATATGATCCCTGCAGCTTTCCTTCCACCGAGTTCAAGAACCTGCTTGCAGGCGTCTCCTTGCCCAGCACACAAACAAACTTTAAATGACAAAGGAAAACACTGGCAGCGTGTTCCAGTGTTCCCAAGCAGGCCTGAGGCAGGGATTTCCCAGAGTTTGTTATGAGAGGCAACCTGCTCTCCCACCAGAGGAGCCAGGAACAAGGTTGACAAGCTATGAGTCAGGCCTGGAGAATTTTGGTTTCAACACCTTCTCTGCAAGAGGCTGTTTAATCATACCTGTTACCTTCAGTGAAAAGGTTACCGGCTCCATAGTAAATGATTATTTGCTGGCTGTTTCCCAGACTGCTCCGATTCAAATCCCTTCACATTTTTGGTTAGTTTTTGTAGGGAAACTATGACAAGCTTTGTTTTGTTTTCTGGATGGTCGATGGCCAGTTGGTGAGCTGGCTCCATTTGATGGAGAATATGCAAACAGCCCAGTGGAGCATTGAGGGTGGGGCAGATCGCCCTACACTCAGTGTGTAGTTCAAGTTCCAGTGCAAGCTGTCTTGCCCAAGTCAAAGGCTCCTGAATGATTAGGAACCAGCTGAATACTTACTGGTCTAAGCAGGGAAAGAAGAAAGGTCGTGAACACCAGGCTTCTAGAGGGAACATCCACTTGTGCCGTGCTGTGACTGCATTCAAGAGATTTCCAGCTCCCAGCTTGCTGCCATGGCTCTCAGAGTGCCTGACCCAGGAAGATCAGCGGGAAGTCTTCTTAGGACCTGCAGGCATGCTTACTGGAAGACACCTTAGTCAAGAGTCGTTCAGCCTGATCATGCTTGCTGGCTTTCCTCATGATCACCATGGTAAAGGAGAACGAGGAGAATTGCCACGTTTGACCTATAGCTCCCCATCATAATCTAGCCTCTTCATTTTCCTCAAAAGAACAAATGTTTAATTTGTTTGAGACTGTTTTTAGGAAGGATGAGGGGAATGAGGGACTAACAGAGAGAATGAGTGTCCAGTGCATTCTGATCATTTCTTTGCCTTTTTCCTATGTTTTTTCTATGTGGGACTCACTATCTATCATAAGCTCCTTGATAGATGGAAGCCTGTCATTTGTACTTCTACTCAGATGTCTACTCAGATGTCTACTCAGTCTCCTGGGGCATGAAGCTTAACTGCTATGGAGGTTCCATTTAAGAAAAGTAAATATTTATTCAAAATAAGGAAAGAAATAAAAATAAATTTAAACATTTTAAATGCTAACAAACATAAAAACAGCGTACTGGTTTTATCAATTAACTGCCTGACATATCTCTTTAATACTGTTTTCACCACACATTTTTGGCCTCTTCCTAGGACAACAAATCTATTTGTTGGTTTGTTTGAGTCGGGTCTCACTCTGTTACCCAAAGTGGAGTGCAGTGGCATAATCCCGGCTCACCGCAACCTCAACTCTCGGACTTAGATGATCCTCCCTCCTCAGCCTCCCAAGCTGGGACTACAGGTGTGTGCCACCACATCCAGCTAATTTTTGATTTTTTGTAGAGACGAGATCTTGATGTGTTGCCCAGACTGGTCTTGAACTCCTGGGCTCAAGCAATCCTCCTGCCTCAACCTCCCAAAGGGCTAGGATTACAGGCATGAGCCACTGCGCCTGGCAAGGACAATCATTTTAAAGAAGAATAGTAGAAAGATAGTGCATTTTTTCCTCTAACATGACTGGTCAACATTTTTTAATAGTTGAGATGCTTAAGCATGTAACACACACAAGACCATATTTGCTGTCTGTAGTGCTATGATAAGTTTATGTCCTCAAGCGACAGACAGAATCTCCTTTTTGAATAGACATCCATGAAAACTGAAATCTCTGCTTACAATTTTGATGACCAGAGAAATTCCTGCAGACCAACTTCCATAATCCCAAACCTTGATGATCCCCCATTTCCCACATGTTTTCGGGGCCAGATTCTGTGCAGCAAGCACCCTTTTGTCATGATACAACTTCTATTCATGTACTTTAAATCACCGTGCTGGATGCATTGGCACATGAACTATAGAAGTATTTCTAGAAGCAATTCCTACACTACCATGTTAGCAATGACTTACCGATATCCAGAGGTGGCTGTGAATTGCACAAATACTGTTTATCCTTTAAACCTAAACTAAGTAGGTCTCTAACTCAACTTCACCTCAGCAGAACTGCAAAAATGCTGCAGCAACGCCAAACCAACACTGCACAGGTGTTTGCAGGAGTCGTAGAGAGGGAGTCACAGTGGAAGAGATGGCCGTAACTGATTACAATTAACATATTTCACTTTTACAACGTTTACAAAACTCACGTGACCGTGGGCTCTGTCACTTAAACCTCATTAACTCTGAGGTAAATCTGCCTCTGCTTGTATCCATTTTCAGGCCTCGCTCGATGCTCAATTAATAGCTGTGAATTGAAGGAATGAAGAAATTAATCTGTGAAAGACAGTGAAGATGGATGGACTGGACATCAAAGGCAAGGCTTTTGCTGGCCATGAGTGTGTGGGAGTGGCTTTTCCACCTGATGTGGGGCCTCGGGGAAGCAGCCAGGTGGCCGGCCATGGGAGCCTTCCAGGCAAATCTGGTTTTCAGATCACTACAGTTTTCAAGGGCACAGATTGTCTTGGCTGATAGGGAAGGTGAGAGGGCAGCCTGAATATGCCAGAGATAAAGAAAATGAGAGGTTAAGTAGAGAGTGGGGCAGGAAGGACCAAAACAATCTTTTTTTTAAAAAAAATTATTTATTTATTTATTTTTTTGAGTTGGAGTCTCACTCTGTCGCCCAGACTGGAGTGCGGTGGCCGCTCCCGGCCACCGCAGCCTCGTTCTGCTGGGCTCAGGCGATCCTCAGCCTTCCAAGTAGCTGGAACTACAGGTGCGCGCTACCATGCCCGGCTAATTTTTTGATTTATTGTAGAGATGAGGTCTCGCCAAGTTGCCCAGGCGGATCTTGAACCCGCGGGCTCAGGCAATCCTCTCACCTCAGCCTCCCAAGGCGCAGGATTACAGGCTGAGCCACCGAGCCCGGCTTTTTTTTTTTTTAATTAGGCCTTCAAATCTCCCCCTAGCAATGACACTTCTCTGTGTAGGTCCTGGTGTCAGAAGTCACATGCAGATACATAAAACACAAAGGTTTCCGAAGTGATCAGCCAACGATAGCCAACTGCTGTCCTTGGAGAGAATCTATTGCTGAGTCTGAGGATTTATCTGTTTTTCTAGCAGGCCTCTGTGGATAGCTCTCCTCTGGGATGAGAAAATAAGTTGGTGGGGGGCGGGGGCACAGTGAGGGCTGAGACGTTTGTGACCCTCGCGAGATCCACTGCAGAACTGGGGCGAGACTTCTCCTCCATCCCTCGTCCTCACGCCCTGATATTCTCTTATTCATCCATGATTCGACGACTGTACATTGACTGTGTATGGGTGGCTGCCACACTCCAGTCATTCCGCTAGAGCCAGGGATACAGTAGAGGACAGAACTGGCAAAGCCCCTGCCCTCATGGAGTTTCCATTCTAGTTGGGGGACAGGTGCATAAACAAATAATACACTACGTCTCCAGAGGGTGGTAAGTGCCATGGGGAAAATGAAATGGATGGGATTGAGCCTTCTCAAGGCAGCATATTAAGAAACATGCTTCCCACTGTGGAGGGAGCCAGAGATGTGTCAGGAGCCAGAGTGGTGAGAAGGAGGTGACTGTGCAAGTCCCTGGGCGAAGACACTCCAGAGGGAAAGGGAAGACCAAGAAGGGCTGGAGCAGAGGGACAGAGAGCCTGTCAGTGTCTGCAGCGAAGTGAAAGAGGTGGAGAAGCCGGAGATGAGGCTAGAAGGCAATAGACTTCATGGACTGTGGTGAGGAACAGGATTTGGACCTATTGGCCTATCCCCTCAGCCACGTTCACTGTCTGCTTTCACAGTATTGTCTCATGTGCCTAGAAAACGTAGAAGGTGAGCGTGGTGAATGTAAAGGCCCCCAACCCAGTGCTGGAAGCAAGTCCAAGGATCTGTGAGTGACAGCAGGGGTCTGCAGACCCCAGAGGAACAATGGGGTGAAGGAAATGGGTCTCACGTGATCCTCACTGGAGCCTGAGCCAAGCCACCATGGAGCCAGCTGGCACCAGCTATGAAGAAATAATCTTCTTTACAGTTATAAGATTTCTCTGGTTACTATGGGTGAATTGACTGGAGTGGGATTAGAGAGGCAGCAGAGAGGTCAATTAGAAGGGTATTGCAATAGTTCGGGCTAGTGATGGTGGCTTATAGTCACACCTGCAGGGACATATCTTGGAGGTAGAGCTGGAGAGACTTGCAGAATGCTTGGGTTAGTATGTAGGGAAGTTGGGAGGAGGAGAGTAGTGTTGTCATTTGCTGAGGAAGGAAAGATGAAGGGGAAATAGAATTTTGGTAGAAAGATGAACAATTCTGTTTGGCCACGTTGTTTGCAACACCTAGTGATGTGTTGAGTAGGACACTGGACAGAAGAATCTGGAGCCCAAGGAAGGTGGGTCAGGGCTGCATTTATTTATTATCAGTTTCATCAGCCGTTGCTTCAACAATGTCATGAGTAACCAGGCCAATGTACAGCTCATATCTTGCCAGTGCCACCTTGACAAGATGACTGATTAGCTACTCACCAAAAATTCTTCCTCCCCTAAAGAAGAGCTGCTTCTGGAAAAGCTCGTCCTTCCCTCTCCATTTAGGTGAGCGTTCCATACCTAGAATTGCCTTCCAGGTCAAGACATTTACAAAGTGGCTCAATAGTATCAGTTATCTCTCTTGCCTGTTTAGCTGGCTAGATACAGAAGATAACAAGTCCCTTAGGCAGTGTTTCTCAACCTTAGCATTCCGGGTCAGAAAATTCTTTGGGTGTCCTGTGCATTGTAGAAGGTTTAGCAGCATCCCTGTCTTCTATCCACTAGATGTCAAGAGTATCCCTCAAGTAGTGAAAATCAAAATATCTCCAGATGTTGTCAAATGTCCCCTAAGGGGTAAAATCACCTCAACTGAGAACCAGTGCCCTGGAAAGATGACACCACAAAATGGAAGGATTTGGGTCCCTGAATCACTGTATGGATGAGAGCTATTACCTGTTGACTTGGAAAACCCACATTGTACTGTCACATAAGTGATAAATAAATGTGTATTGAGTTAAGCCATGAGGAGTTTATTTGTAACAGCAGCTATGTTACTCTAAGTCCCGTACCATAATTATGATGTAAGCAAAAATCAACAAACAACAAAACCTAAAACCATAATCTTCTTGTCTCTTCAATGCCATTAATTAGTTGCGTAACTCCAGATAAATCATTAAACTTCTTTGAGACTTTGTTGTTTTTCTCATCTGAAAATAAGATAATGTTGGAGTAGATATGTGGTTTTCAAATATTTAAGACTACAATGGACAAGAAGAAATAGATTGTGACCAAGGACACATATGAGTTTCCGAGTAATATTTACCATTACTGTGAGCACATAACTGACACTGACAGGATACTAAACCACTGTTACAGTTATGAGTATAAAGTGTGTAAGAAAATGGGGAAAATTATTATTTTATTGTGTTGAAAAGCAAGAAGTCTTAACTGAGTCCTTTCTCATGGCAATTACCTTGAGCACTATACATAAAAGCTCATTTTTGCTTAGAAATGTGTTTTTCTAATAGTAAGGAAACCTAATACAACATTTTGAATCCAAAGAAAACCCAGGTTCTGGCCTCCACAATACTTCTAACAGACTATATAATCTATAAAAATGTGTGAGGAAAGGATGTTGCTTCCATTAGGAGCTCTGTAGGGAAAGAGAATGGCATTATATGTAGCATTTTCCAAGGACCACATGGTGTTATTCTATCTGCCTTTCGTAATTAGAAAGAAAAAAATTATGAAACACTTTCTTTTAAAAATAAGACTTTGAATCCTTAGTCTTTGTGACCATAGACATTCACCAGAGCATGAATAACGGACGCAAAGGGTAGCCTGCTTTCTTGTCCCCAACTCTTTTCTCTAATTGAAAAAATTCTATGTCCTAAATCCATAGGCTACAGGGATCCTTGCAGTGGTAATGAAGAAACCAGTCTCTGTTGAGACTCCTCCCTGTCTGGAGCCTTCCCTGGAAAGTTTTATGAAAAGTAGGATACAGTAGTGTTAATTTGGAGGTAGAAGCAAAGTCTTTTTGAAGACTCTGTTTTTTTCCTATAGGTCCTCACAGTTGCTTTCTTTGCAACACATAGTCTAGTGAGGTTATACCTTACTTTGCCAATTGGTTCCAGAAGTTGGTCAACTGTTTTTCTCTCTGAAGAGTTATCTTTTGTTACAGTACAGACACCTCCTAAGACTGCAATTTCCTGGACCTCAATTGCCTGTGAAATCTCTTTTGGAAAGGCTAAAACAAGTATCCAGGGTACCATTAACTTGCTTCTACTCAGGCATATTAGTGTTTCATGCCTCTGTGGAAAAGAAGGGAAATTATGGAAGGTAGAATAGAGAGAACTGAAACAGATCTAAGGCAAAAAAATGAGAGGGCTTTATATCAATGGAGAGGATATACAATGAGATGTCTCTTGTTCCAGAAAGATGGTAGAATGGAACATCGCATCACCCAACCTAAAACTCTCAAACTTTGAGATTAACCCTTGTTAATGACAATTAACATGATGATGATAATGAAAATAATAACTGCATTAATATACATTTAATAATCTTCAACTTTGTGCTGGACACTGAAACAAGCACTTTACATTTTATTGAATCCTCACAATAACCCAAGAGGCATACTCTATTATTACATCTATTTTGGGGTTTTTTTGGCTTAAGTTATTTTAAGTTGGGTTTCTGAAAAGTCCTACCTAATATAACCTTATCTCCAATTCTTTTCAATTTTTTGTTGTTGTTTTTGCAGCTCCCAATGTACTTTAGCTACAGGAAAATTTGGTTTTGTGCCAAGAAAGACCAAGAAGTTCATTTGAAAGTAAACCAAAATAGAGATGGGAATGGGTACTGATAAGGAAGCATCCTCATTGTAAGTGTTGGAGGACATGGTTGCAAAGGAAATTCTAATATATCTTCTCAAAGTATTTGTTTAAATATGGTAAGACATTCTCATAAGGAGGAAATGCTAGAGAAGATGTTGTCCTCTCTAAATGTAGGAGAGTCCTGAGGATTTTCTGGATCTAATCTCTACTGTTTTATGCCAAGTTTGAGCACTCAACATACTTTAGGCTTTATAAAATATTTCTCCTCTGGGTGCTTCTGTTTGCGTAAATTCTCTATATTGGGCATGTATGTTTTTCTAGTGGACCTTTCTCCATTGTGGGGTATATCTTTTTTTCCCCCTAGGGACCTATAAGAAAAAAATATATCAGCTTGTTTTTCTAAATTGAGGTTTGTACTAAACTCAAAAATCTAGCTACAAGTAAATTATGCTCTGATCTTGAGGGATAAAATAAACACAAAGCAATGCAGAGCTGTGTTTTGCCAGAGCCAAATAGAACATGACGTTCAGAAGTTTCCAAATGAGTTCCAAAATTAGACTAAATCTTGGCAAAATGCATACTCATGTCCCATTAGGAATCTTATCATTTGAACTGAGTTCTGGCTATTCCACTCCTTACTCATTCCAGTAGTTCCCAGGAGGCCCGAGGACCTGACTCTGTGAGTTTTGGAGCTGTCCCAGGATTGCTGATTTTTCTTTTGCTATTGGAAGACCATGCCCCAGTTAGGATGGAAATAGGGCATCAAAAATCTAGTCAGTGATCTAAGATTTGAAGACTCACTTCCAGTTCCATTTCTTACAGAATGTCCAGCTGTTGCAGTCGGGGCATTGAGTAGTCATATCTACTTGGTTTTACAATAGTAGCCCTCTCAGAAGCACTTGGTGGTTGGTGCTGGATCTAAGTCTTTTGGCTGGTCCTTGAGCTGGCGTACCCTGAAATGATCTCTAGATTATACAGTCTATAAAACGTAGTTCATTTCCAGATTAGAAGCCTTCTTGGATAGATACTCCAGTTCAAGTATGAGTGTGGTTGTCCTTATCAGTTCTGAGAAGTTGTTAAGGGCAGCCATATGATGGCCAACCAGGGTCAAGCAAGGATAGAAAAATACTTGCTGAGTTATCTCCCAGCAGCCAGGACACCAGACTTTAACACCAAGGTGGACTTGAAGCTCTTCCTTCTTTTGTTTTTGTGTCTCTAAGCACAAGACTTCATCTTATCTCCCCCTACTCATGAACTGAAGCAAACACTTTAGTCAACCAGTGTCATCTTAATTCTTTAGCATGCTGTGTTCATTCTAACCTCAAAACTTGGCTCATTCCAGTTTCCCCTCTTGGAATGCTTCCCTCTGCCCCACGCTCTAACTGCCACTCCTCCCGAAGCCCAACTCAATTCTTACATCCTCTGTGAGGCATCCCTGTCAACAAGCTCAGCCCACTCTCATTGCTTACGTCTCTTCTTTTCTCATCATCTACCGTCACATAACGATGGCTTCATTCATAGCTAGTCTTTCATTTCTCTGCAGTTGTGTCCTACAATTGTACCAAAGCATTTTGAAGTCAGGGCACATATTTCAAAACAAATTTTTTATATCTCTTGCAATTTGAAAGAGAGGTACTTGGTATTTGCTCGAAGTTTGATGTAAATCTAACAAAAGATGTGCAAAATCTTTATACTGAAAGTCAGAGAACATTACTGAGATAAATTGAAGACCTAAGTTGATCTTAAGCATGCTCATCTCTCTCTCTCTCTCTCTCTCTCACACACACACACACACACACACACAAAAGGCGTGTGAGGTGATGAATATGTTAATTAGCCTGATTGTGGCAATCATTTCACAATATATATGTATATCAAAACATCACATTGTACACCTTGAATATATAAAATTTTTATTTGTCAATTATATAACCTAAAGCTAAGAGAATAAATGAATGAAAGTATAAATCATGCTTTTGGATTGGAAGACTCAATATTATGATGCAGAAGAATATCTTCATGACAGGGGAAAGACAAAGATTTCATAGCTCATAAAATGTACTAAACATAAAACTGAGAAATTAAACTACATTAAGAAATAAGAATCTCTGTTTCTCATAAGGCACCATTAAGAGAGAGAAATGCAAAACCATGGATCGAGAGAAGATATTTGCGAATCATATATCTGAAAAAAAACTTCACTCAAATAATAAAGTTCTCCTACCAATTAAGAGAAAGGTAGATATCCCATCTAAAAAATGTACAAAAGTCTTGTAGAGGCAGTATACAAAAGAAAAAAATCTGAATGGTCACTAAAAACATGAAAAGATGACTCTAAGTTCATTACTCAGCAGGAAAACACAAACTAAAATCATGAGCTTCAAAAACAGCCACCAGAATGGCTGACATGAAAAGGACATTCAATACCAAGAATTGGTGAGGATTCGTAATATTTGGAACTCTTAAACATGGTTAGTATACAGCATTGGTATACAGTTGTTACAACTGTATGGGATTTACTGTAAGGCTCAGAATTACAGGCCAAATGGGTGACTACAGCTACATCTGAGGATACCTTGCATTCTCCCCATTGTGGGTGGGGTGGAAGGCTGCCATTTCCACCAAACAAATATCTATCTAGCAGGATTTCCTACAGCTGAACAAATGTATACCTCATGTCCTTGCGCTTTCACTCTTAGATATACACGAGTACATACACTTATCTGAAGAAACACAAGAAGAGTATTCACAGCAGCACTGTGGACAATAACCCAAAAAGCAGAAATGACCCAAATGTTCAACATTTGAAGGGTTAAATAAACGTGGTATAACCACACAATTAAATTCTTTCAGCAACAAGAATGAACGAAATATTGCTAGGTGCAATAATCTGGATGAATCTCACAGACATTTATTGAGCAAAAGAGGTCAGACAGAAAGAGTATCTAGTGTATCATTCCGTTTCTTTAAAGTTCAACAAAGAAGCACAACTAATCCCGGTAATCTGCGAGGCAGGTAGAGACAAGAAGAGGGGGTTCACCAGGAGGGCTTTGGGGATACAGTACGGTTTCATTTCTCCATCTGGGTGGTGGCTAAAGGATTTGTTCTTTTTGTGAAAATTCATTGCACTGTTTACTTATGATTCATGCACTTTTTCTTATGTATGAAGTGTTGATGCTTAAAAGCAAAAGGCTGTGTCCTAGGAGGATGGACTTCTCTCAGCAGGGATTCTTCCCGCTGCTGGGCTTCTGCTCAGAAGTGGAAAACAAGGAAAGTTTGATTAAACAAACAGACTCATAAATCAGATTTTAAACCTCATCTTAACCTTGGAAAGAATAAAGCACTCGTTTTAGCTACTCAACTCCTCCTGCTTCAACAGATTTACCCATAAAACCATTTTATAGATGTCGCTTTGCTTTCCACAAGGAAAGCATCTTTATTAATAACATTCTCATCCTCCTTCTCTCCTGATTGCAGCTCATCTCCTGGTTTAGAATTTCATAAGTCTCATGACTGTGATCTTGTTGAATCTTGCATTATGTTGTGTGTATTCTTTTCTTACTCTACCACCCCTACCTCCAGAGGGCAAAGTAGACCTCTGCTGCTCAGTTGAGTACATAGGTGAAGCTCAGCCTGGATTTTTATAAAGTTTAATTTAATTGGATTTACTGTAAGGCACAGAATTATAGGCTAAGTGGGTGGCTGCAGCTACACTGGGTGATGCCTTGGATTCTCCCCATTGTGAGTGGGGTGGGAGGCTGGCATTCCCACCAAACCCACCAAGGAGTGGAGTCATCTTTGTTCGAGTCTGCATGATCATAGGCTTGATTTCCCAAGTGTGTTCCTGGATACTCAAATTGACAAATTGGCTTAGGATATTCCAGCCAGAACATTTTTTTTTTTGAGTCAGGGTCTCACTTTATCAACCAGGCTGGAGTGCAGTGGCACAATCACAGCTCACTGCAGCCTCAACCTTTTGAACTCAGGTGATCCCTCTATCTCAGTCTCCCAAGTAGATGAGACTACAAGTCCACGCTACCACACCGGGCTAATTTTTTTTTTTTTTTTGGTAGAGACGAGGTCTCACTATGTTGAAGGCTGGTCTCAAACTCCTAGGCTCAAGCAATTATTCCACCTCAGCTAGTGCTAGGATTTCAGGTGTAAGCCACTGCATCCAGTCCAGCCAGAACACTCTTGAAGGTTCAAGACAAATTGGAAAACATATTTTCCTTTTTTTTTCTCTTTTGTAAATTCTGTCAACTATACTAAAGTAAGGTGAGAAAATATTGGATGTAGAATCTAGTAGTCCTGAAATTGAAAGTTTCTGCTGTGCACTTACTAACTCTGGAACTTTGATGGTGTCGAGGAGGCGGGTGGTGGGTGTTTGGCACCTGTTTCCTTATCTTCTCCCAGTTGCACAGCAACGCCACCCCTCAGGATTATTGGGAGGATTCATTCATGCATGCATCCATTCAGCATTCCACAGGCAACATTTCTTCAAAACACTTTACGTGTCAGGCTCTCTATCTACTGGCTCTGGGCATTCCCAAAAGTTGAGTTGGTGAGAAAGATGCACAAACAAATCAGTATTTCTCAATCTTTTTATCATTATTGGCCTCTAAGGAGCCCTTGTAGACATTTTTTCATAATCTTTCTCCTCCCGACCTATGAAATCCTAATACCACAGATATGCGGGTATTGTTTATACTGTACTGTATTTGTTTGTATGCATGTCTGTGATTTATAATAAGAAGAGTAACATCATTCTAGCTCCTCCCTCCTACCCCCCAGCAAGAACTACTTCTGGCTCCCTTGAGGGAGAAATAATGGTTTTTGAGACTGAATGAAGCAAATGATTCCAGAGGAGCTTGGCGAGTGCAGTGGGAGGATGAGGTACAAGCTGCCGCGTTTGTGTCACTGTGGGTGCAGGAGACCAGCTGCAAAGGGTGAAGTCAGCAAAGACTTCAGGGAGAAAAGCAGGACGAACTTGTCCTCACAAAGGATGGATCCAAGCTGCTGGGCAGCCACAGGCATGGGGGTTCCCATGGAAAGACACAGGGGTTTGAGGCAGTGTGCCTACCCAGGGTGGGCACGATGGGGGAGGCCGAGAGGCGGGAGGTAGGAGGCAGGAGGCGGGCAGTGGCAGTAACAAGAGCCTTGAACACTGAGCCCAGGAGAGCAGGCCCCACCTCAAAGACATCGGGGACACATAGAGTTTTCAGACGGGGGACACTTGCTCAGAGTTATACATTTGCAAGTCCACTCAAGCCTTTGTGTGGATGAGGCAGGAAAATCTCGGTCAGAGATAAAGGATCTCTGAAGCCAGAAATCATGACTTGCAGGGGAGCATGGCCTGTGAGAATGAGAGAAGTGGCAGACAGGTTTTGGAACAGATTTAAGCAAAATAGTTTATATGCCAGCACCTGCCATACTGTAGGTCATTGACAATAGTGCTTATGACTACAATTGGGGCATTTTGGACCACTTGACAGCTTGGCGTTGCAGAAGCTTCCCAGAGGCCACAGAACCTGATTGCTTAAAGGTCTCAGGGGCCTGAGGTTTGATATTTGTTAAATCAATGTTTTTCTTTGAGGTGAAATGAAGCAGAGTAAGCCTGACCAGTGGACTCCAGGGGGACTACACAGGCTATTCCAAGTTGGCTGCGCCCGACCACTCAACTGACTGACTCCATGAATTATGTATAAATGTGATGACAGGCCAGGCCAGGCCACAGGCATTCTCAGACCTGTGCAGGGTTTTACTCATTAACTTCAAATGCTCCCTCGCCTCAGCTCCTGCCAAATCGGAATCCGCTGACTAGATCAGTTGCCACACTGACCACCTCCTCTGCCTGACTTTAATCTCTTCTGGGAATCACCCAGTCTGCCACCAAGACCCTTCACAGATGACCACACTCTCCAGTTCATGACTCTTGTTCACAGTAAATTAGATCACTCATGGATTATCCAGCGTGAAGTTATTTATTTCCTATCTGTTAGTAGCTTTTAGGTTTATGAAACAAAAAAAAGGAGGAGGAGGAAAGAAAGAAGAAGAAAGAAGGCAGCAATAGTGATGTAGCCTGAAGAGAAGAGTGAGGAGTTAATGACCGACAGCCTTTCTGTGAAGTGGAGGTGTGGGGATGTCAGGACCTTTTGGCAGTAGAAGGACCACTTGCCATTCCTGGAAACCAGGGAGGAATTCAGGGAGACAGAGCAGCGAGGGTGGTGCTGCTGGTGGCACCATTTCTCCTTGCCAGGCTGGGGAGCTGCCCAGCAGGGCCTTGGGTTGTGCAGGGAGTTAGTTGTCTGTCTATCCTCTGCCTGGGACCCTGGAATGTATGCTAAAGCCCTTTGCCATTAGCCTTATGCAGGGTACTCGCCGTGTTGGTATATAGCTTGGAAGATGCTGCTGTTGTTGCCTATTCTGAATCAAACCCATCCCCTGGTGGCCACCTCCTAGGTTTGCATCTTTATCAGAACATAGCCTGATGGTCCCTTTCAAGCTTCCAGAGCCCACGGCAATGGCAGCAGGAATCAGACACTGCCAAAGCCTCCCTCCCAGTTGACCCTCTGAACCTCCCTTCTCTTTGGCTTCCTCGGCTTCGTTTGGCTTCCCACGCTGGCTCCCTGCGTTGCCTAATCCCAATTGGACTGACAGCCGCGTCTCAAACTGTTTACCTTGGCTCTGACACCAAGTGTCTTTAGAGCACTGCTTTTGAAACTGCTCTTCATGAGTTTTTCAAGGAGGCTTGAGCAAAGGGCCCTGTCCCTGCACTTGCCAGGGTGTAGGAGCTGGATTCACCAGGGCCCACAGAGCCCTCCAGACTCCACTTATCTGTCAGGAGAAGGTAGAAGCAACAGCGCTGAGAAGGAGCTGGAACTGAGGGGAGTGAAGGAGTTTGCTAGAGAGCCCCCTGTGCTTCCATGAGGCCAGAGTTTTACCTGGCTCAAGTTCCGTCCCGCAGGGGTTTCTTAACTCATCCCAAGGGTCTTGCTGACTCTTGAATCTTGGGATCTGGACGGAGGTCTTCCTTCAGTGCTGTGCCACAGGACCTGACAGAGCCAGTGTCTAAAAATTAACTGGACGAAGAGCTTCGTTAAATACTGAAAGAATGCAAAGCTGGGAGTGGAGATGAGTATACTGACAAAGTCAGGATTTAGGGAAACTTTAAGCAATGATGTAGCATTCAGGAAAGAATGAGAAATGTTAGTGAGAAGGGCGAGTGGTTTTTCTGTTAGCTGAGTAGTGTAAGTGATCAATGGTGGTGTGCCTTCATGAATCAGAAGAGTCTTCAAGACTTAAATTGACAATAAGGTCAAGGGATTAACACACTCAATCTAGCACCTCAAATTTCACATACCCAGAATCGAGCATGTCAAATTTGAACCTTCCCTGTTTATCCCAATTTCTGTTGGTTAGAGCTATTAACCTTCCAGAAGTCTCTATTACATGATAATAATCTGTGGGTAAATTTTTTTTTTTTTTGAGTCGAAGTCTCACTCTGTCGCTCAGGCTGGAATGCAATTGCATGGTCACAGCTACCACAGTCTTGACCTGCTGTGCTCAGGAGACCCTTACTCCTCAGCCTTCCAAGTAGCTGGAACAAATAATAATCCTCCTTAACTTTATAAAAGCACAAGGTTCTAGACAGCCCTGATTGTGGAGACCAGGCCTAATTGTGGAAGGGGAATTTAGGAAATATTCCTTGAGGAAGAAATTTTGAGTTCATGGAAAGTTACATCGCTTTTTTTTGTCCAATATGGTAGTCACTAGCCCCATGTAGTCATTAAAATTAAAATTAATTAAAAGTTAGATGAAATTAAAAGTTCGATTCCTCAGTTGCACTAGCTGTATTCACCTGCAGCAAGTGAGCTTATAACCCATATAATGAATGTTTACATCATTGCAGAAAGTTCTCTTGGATGGTGCTGTTATATAGAACTTAACTATCTCCAGGGAATTCCAGGGATGAAAAAAATAAAAAATAAAAACATTTAACTAGCTGGAAAGGAACACAAGGGTGAAGGAAGGAAACACCTTGAGCGAAAAAGGATACTACTTAATTTAGAGAAAATTGTAAGTGAAGAGAAATAAGGTTTTTAAAATGTTAGTTTTTGGTGACATTGGATGATGGGGTTTTGGTGAAGGATCAGAGGAGATGAAGAATGTTCCCTCTTCCTGTTTTCTAACTCAGACTCTGAACAGTTAACACCTAGCTAATGGTTTAGTGCTTATTCCCAGATGGGCCCCCTTGTTCTAAACCCTTGCTTTGTTTTATTTTAAAAAAAAAGTGACCAAGACAGCATAATGTAGAACAGTATTTTGTTTGAATTATCCAGCAAAATATAAAATGAGTGACATAGAATAAGACAACTGACAATGTTTCTAATTGTATGGTAAAAATCACACAAAACTGGGTCTTTGACCTTTTGCCATTGCCCCTTGTCCTCTGCCCATCACTTAAGTGTCAGAGTTTCTGAGCCTTCTGTCATGGGCCCTGTTCTCATTTCACTCTACTCATTCCTCTGAGTGTGGTCATTCATTCCATGACTTAACATGCCATCCATGTGCTGATGGGTCCTAAGTCTGTATTTCTAGCCCCAGACCTCTCTTCTGTGTTTCAGACTTCTAAATGCAAATGTCCATTCAGAGTCTCCAATGAACTATCCTACGGAAACCTCAGACTCACTCCCTATGGTGTCCACCTAAACTGCACCTCCTTCCAGATCCTGCCTCAAAAATGGCAACTCTGACCAACCCAGAAGCCAGAAGCCAGGCCCTCATCCTTGACTTCCCCACTAAAACCTCATCAGTCATTAAGACCTGTAGATTCAAACTCCCAAATAACCTTTTGAATATATTGACTTTTCTCCCTTCCCTTTTGCTCTATCCTGATTTATGATGCACTGCTTGGATTATGTAACAATTTCCTAACAAGTCTCCTTGGTTCCTGTCTTGTCCTATTGCAAACCATTCTCCACACTCCAGCAATAGTAATCTTCCTAAATTTGACAATGTGCTTCTGTTGCTGAAATCCCTTTAGCCCTTTCCCATTGCATTGGTCCAAATGACTTTCTGTGGTTACAAGACTCATCTTGATTGGACCCTGATTATTTCTCCAGCTACTTCTCTTACCCTTTCTGCCTTGTACATTATTCTTCAGACACACTTAGCTTCTTTCAGTTCCAGAAATCCAGCATTCTTTACTGTGTATTGGGATCTTTGCTCATGCTATTTCCAGAAACACTTTCACTCCCTCCACCCCCTTCTTTCCTTTCTTTGCCTGACTTATTCAGTTTAAATGTTATCTTATCCACGGAGATGTTCCCACTGTGGGGTTAGCTGCCCCTGACATGAACCCTCTAAGTGGGCTGAATGGCGGTCTCCAAAGGATATGTCCATGTCCTAATTCCCAGAGCCTGTGAATGCTACCTTGGTTGGAAAAGGGGTCTTGGCAGATATAATTAAGTTAAGGATCTTAAGATGAGATCGTTCTGGATTATCCAGGTGAACCCAAAGTATAATGGCAATCGTCTTTTTTTTTTCAAGACAGGGTCTCACTTTTTTGCCCAGGCTGGAGTGCAGTGGCATGAGCCCGGCTCACCACAGCTTCAGCTTCCTGGGCTCAAGCGATTGTCCCACTTTAGCCACCTGAGTAGCTGGGACTACAGGCACACACCACTATGCCCAGCTAATTTTTGTATTTTTTGTAGATATGGGGGTCTCGCCATGTTGCTCAGGCTGGTTTCCAACTCCTGGGCTCAAGAGATTATCCTGTCTCAGCCTCTCAAAGTGCCAGGATTACAGGCATGAGCCACTGTGCCCAGCAACAATTGTCTTTATGAGAGATACACAGAGAAGAGACACACAGAGAAGAGGAAAAGGATGTGTGATGATTGGAATTATGCAAGCCACAAGGCAAGCACCAGAAGGCACCAGAAACTGGCAAGAAGGAATTCTTCCCTAGGGCCTTCCGTAGGAGTGTGGCCCTGTTGACACCTTGATTTCAGACTTCTATCTTCCAAGGCTAAGAGAGAATAAATCTGGGTTGTTAAGAGCCCTCTAGCTGGTGGTAAATTGTTAGAACAGCCCGAGGAAACAAACACATCCTCCCCTGGCTTGTTCTGTGGTACCTCTGGTCACACTGCAGTCAAGTGGCCTCTTGTTTGCATTCCTAGCTTCAGGAAACTTCATGCAGGCAGGAGCATGCATACACTACTTGCAATCATATCCTCCAAGCTGGCTCAGCACCTGCCCAGACTAAGCCATCGTTAATCCCATGATATGTGAATGAAGCACTGCTGGCTGATAGACACAGGACAAGCTTTGTGGACTCGAGCTGCTCTGAGAACGTGCGTAGGATTTGGGTAGTACTGAGAGAGTGATTATTCCCAGCAACTGGAACTGCATTCATGAGAGCCTGCACATGAGAATGTGAAGAATACGTGAGCCCACAGAGACCAGCCTGACTGCAGGATGAGCTTTCTGAAGGAAAGCTAACAAGCACTAGAGTAGACCGACGGGGCTTCATTCTGCAGGCCAGAGCTTCCCTCACAGGTGTCCTCAGCATTTTTGTGTGGTGCTAAAGGGTCACAGTTTGCCATGACGCCTGTTTTCCCTTGCAGGACTGGTCAGAGTTGGGGCTTCAGAGCAGCCCGCTGTAGCATACAAATATTACCATGTTCCTTGTATATTGTGGATCTGAAAGATTGGGAATTACTACCAAGGTCAGGAATCATTTAATTGAAACATGAACTGTTTCTCAAATTGAAACACGAACAGGACCAGCTACACAACATGTTGGCCCCAGTACAAAATAAAAATAAAAATACAAGCCCTTGTTCAGAAATCATTAGAAATTTCAAAATGCTACAGTAGGGCATTAAACCAGCCAAGGGGTCCTTCTAAGTGGGGGTCCTGTATAATTGCATGAGTCTCACACCCAGTAAGCTGACCTTGGCCATGAGAGAAAGATTAGCAGAGGATGGACATTAAGTTGTTGAATGGGTAGGAGGGTACGTTAGGAAGACAAGGTGAGAGCCCACTACAAGGACCCAGGAAAGTGGAGGTGAGGAGACTCTGGGCTAAGATAGATTTATGGAAATGCAAAAGGATGAAAAAGACAAACCTAAGACATGATATGTGCTCAGAGTCGGGGGCGGGGGTGGGGGGTGTTTCTGTGTCTTTCCAGACTCTCGGAGTACGGGAGACTTCAGGGATGTAATCAAGGAATCCAGGAGCATCAGAGCTTCACTGACATTGTCCCGGGAGCTGAGTCAGACAGGAGTGACTAGACTCCAAGAGAGATGAGAGTTAACACAGCCATTTCACTTCACAAAGGAACTGCATACAGATATCAGATGTTGCCTACATACTCTAGTCTTCTGCAAGAGAGATGGAAAAGGCAGGAGGAATGAGGTCAAACCCTCAGTCGTTTCTGGGGGCCCGGTGAGCACGTGAACATGTGGGGATGAGGAGTGAGTCTGTCACAAACTTCTGACTGTCCAAAGGTGACAGCCACTGCACAACTCCAGCCTGTCATGGCCATGAGAGAATACAGGTGACCAGAGCTTCAGATTTTTAACAAGAAGCTGAAGATTCAGAACTGTGAAATCTTTCCCAGTTTTAAGTGTCAGCAACTAAGTTAATTTTTAAAAAAACATAGTGTAAACCAAAGCAAACACACCAATAGCCAGAACTGGCTCATGGGACCCAGTTTACAATCTCTGAATAGAACTAAGTGGATAAGAGCTTAGGCTGGATTCAAATTCTGCCTTGGTCTCTTTGCCAACTGTGATCCTCAGGCAAATCTTTTCTAAGCATCATTTTCTTTTCTCTTCCTCCCTCCCCCCGCCTCCTGTCTTCTCTCCCTCCCCTCCTGCCTTCCTTCTTAAAGGGAAAGGGTCTCACTATGTTGCCCAGGCTGGTCTTGAACTCCTGGCCTCAAGGAATCCTCAGCCTCCCAAAGTGCTGGGATCACAGGCATGAGCCAACACACCCGGCTATAAGCCTCATTTTTCTGTGTAATGGGGATCAGCCCCTTAGAGTAGTGGTAAGGATTCAGTGACATCTTCCAGGTAGAGCGCTAAAGCCAGTGCCTGGTATATAAAAGCTGAATAAATGTTGGCTGTTACTGTTCTTAAGCATCTATTACATTCTAGATTCTCCACTGTGTACTGTATATATTTCACTTTATTTTATGCTCACAACCACCCTGCCAAATGGGCTTGATTACAGTATGACCATTTCCAAGATGTGGGTTAGAATCAAGGGTTCAGAGAGAGAACATCACTTGCTTCAAACCACAATCTCCAAGTATGAGCAAGAATTCAAATCTCATTATTTCTGCCTCCAAATGTGTTGCCATTTATTTATTTATTTGTCAGGATCTCACTCTGTAGCCCAGGCCGATGTGCAGTGGAATGATAATCACAGATGATCATGGCTCACCGCAGCTTCGACCTCCTGGGCTCGGGTGATCCTTCCACCTCAGCCTCTGGAATAGCTGGGACTACAGGCATGCACTACCGTGTCTGGTTAATTTTTTGATTTTTGATTTTTGAGGAGATGAGGTTTCACTATGTTACCCAGGCTGGAACTCCTGGGCTCAAGCAACCCATTTGCCTCAGCCTCCCGAAGTGCTGGAATTACATGTGTGAGCCACCGTGCCCAGACAGGTGTTGCCTTTTAAAAAGTACCATACTGACTCTATTTTCTTTTAGAGGTTCCTGGAAAGAATGTCCTAGAAAATGGTGTTTTGCAAGGAAAACTGCAATAATATAAACTCCTCTCCCCCACACACTAAAGCACATGCTACACACACACACACACACACACACACACACACACACACAAAACAAATGTAATAAAAGCTGCCAATACCTTTTCCCCCGTCCAATGGGCTGTTAAATAACATTGTTTGGGGGAACACATTATCCTTTGTGTTTTCCCATTTCCACAGGACAATTATTGCATTTCTATTCTGCCTCAAAGGTGAAGGAGTTGACAGTATAATGAATAAGAGACCTGTGTACAGGCCCCGAGGCGAGAGATTAACAGGTAGGACCCTAATGCCTTTATTGAGCAGGCAAACTCCCTGAGGTCCACTCAGGAGTAGTGACAGGTGTCAGAGCTAAGCATGGGGCCCTAAGGTCTCTGTGCCCTGAAAGGCAATTAAGGGCTCGCTCAGTGGCCACACTTCTGGTATATCCTCCAGTTCTGCAAACTGATCATTCCATCTCCCTCTTTTCCTGGAGGTTTTAGAATCTGGAGCTGTCTACCCACGATCTTTCAGCATCACAATTTGTTTCCTTAAAAAAAAAAAGAGAAAAGACTTGCATTATTGATAAGTCCGAAATTAGCAGGAATTGTAACTTGTTCCTGGAACAAATTCTAGAACATTCGAATTGGGAGTGGAATTGGGATGGGGTTGGGGGGAGATCCCAGCTGGGCAAGTCAGAATGATGAAATTCATGGCAAACAGCTTTGTTTGATTCTTTTGACTATGGCCAAGCCAGTAGAGCCGAGAGCATGATGTTCTCAGGAACAGCCTTGACAATAACATGATTTGTTTCTCTTCCAAAGCTGAAAATGGCATCTCCGCCTGCAAAGGGGAGCTTTCTTCTGAACCTGTGGGATGCGAGGGCTGCTTTCATTCTTCGGGGTAGGAAACGAAGGCATTAGGCAGAGCAGACTTGCACTGAAATGTCATCTGGCAATAACTCTTGCCTCAACAATATGTGTTTTATTTTATTTTGGAGGAACTTCTCTTCTGTCTTTTCGTGGGTAGGATTTCAGACTAAGATGTTCTTCTTTCCTAACTAGCAGGCTGAAACCGATATTATCTCGGCCTACGGGGTACAATACCTGTGTTATTTCTGCAATTCACAGCAGAAACTAAGTCCTGAAGCTTGACTCAAGCCAGCTGATATTTTTAGGCTCTGGGCTCATACCTTCCTAAATGGTTTTCTTTTTTTCACATTTTCTGGATTGTTTCAGAGAATTGGGAAGATGTAAAGTAAGCCTCAGCACCTTCTCAACAGGAAAGACTGAAAGCTAATAGGCATTTATGCCATTAGGAAGAATAACGGTTGCAGTAAGCTAGCAGTCAATAAAGATTGTGATTGTAAATCTGCCCTTTAAAAAAAAAAAAAAACAACTCACAGACAGAAGCAAATGAAGCTTCTCTTGCTTTCCTTATCAGTGGAAATCATAGATTAAATTCAACTCTGGCCAATGTCGTAGGGCTTTAGTGTTCCAGGGAAACGACGAGTCACCGAAGGCATGATCCCTGCCCTTACTGAACTTCCTGGATAGTGCAAGGACAAGGTGCATGCAGTTGCATTCACGTACACACAGGTGAAAGAGGCACAGTCTCCAGGGTGTGCACTGTACAAGCTCATTTCTAAGTCAGTGGTTTAAACTCACATTGCATCTGCCAATATAAATTTCACTATAAAGTTTAAAGAGGTCCTTGAACTGGGAAACCACAGCCCATTCATTTCTTGACTAGTATAGGATTTGCCCATCTTTATAGCTTTGTTTCTAGTACAGATGTGTTGATCCCCATGGTGTTCCTAGTAAATCCCAGAGTCTCCATGCCACTATCCTCTTGGAGAGAATGTCCCCTCCTCTCTCATTTTACATGAATTCTACGTTCTTAAGAGTTTCAGTGGGGGAGGAGATGTCACCTGGTCATTGCTGGGAGTAGTGGCGGTGGGGGGGGGACAGGTGGCTTGGGTGGGAATGGACAAGCAGGGGGGCTTTCAGGGAGTGGTTCATCTTTAGGAAGGAACTGAAATCTTAGCTGCGGCACTTACTAGTTATGGAGCCTTACTTAGGTAGTACTTTCTCAGTGAGTCCCTCAGCCTACAGGGACTCTTTGCAGCTCAGTTTTCTCATCTGGAAAACGGGAACAACGATAATAAATGATGCTTCTCTCCCAGGGTTGTTGTGAAGATAAGGAAATAGGGCATAAGGCAGCACCTCATATGATTCTCTGCTGCATCATTGGCACTAAGTAAATATCGAATCTGGATCTGTTAGGAAAAGACACAGCATGTACAAAGGTACCAACGAGTACAAATACATTTAATTCAAACTATGTATATATAGACTGAAAGATGGGTGTGAAGTTGTTTAGATACATGGGGACAGTAGATAAAGCTATCCAGGTCTGTTAGGGAAACTTCCCCATGGATGACTCTTTACAGAGCAAATCTCTTAGCATAGGCAGATTTGATGGGTTCCTCGTGAGGGTTTGGGTGTGGTTAGGTCTTCCACGTGGGGCTCTTGGCTTTGTTTCTCTTCCTGCTGATAAGAGGGGCACAGCTCTGTCTGTCTAGGGATGTAAGGTTAGCAAGTGAAAACATAAGATGCTCAGTTAAACAAGCAATAAATAATTGTTTAGTCTAAGTATATCCCATCCAGTGTGTGGGATGTACTTATACTAAAAAAAACATTGTTTATCTGAAATTGAAACTTAACTGAGTGACCTGTGTTGTATTTGTCCTCCTGCCATCCCAATATCTACGGGGCCAAGCGCAGAAGGCATCAGGATGCTCTGCACTGACATCTTGGGAAGAGGAAATAACTATGCCCTGGGTGGCTGGGTCAGTTCGAGAAAAATAGTGAGGGTGATGCTGAGTAACACAAAGGGTTTCTGTTGCCAAGGAAGTTCTGTCACCTCCACTCTCTTCAGCTGTCCTCTTTAGATCAGAGACTCTTCTTGCACAAACACCAAGACTGACGTCTCTGGACTGGAGTAGCTTTGGGTTTGGTCCCAGAAGGAGACTGCTGCCTTCCCTGGTTGAGGATCTACGTGCAATCACATGTGGCCATAGGTCAGGAGTTTGTCTAGGTTTCAGGGAGTCCACCGCCTCAGAGGCAAGCCCTACAGCATCGAACCCATGGCTCCCTTTAGTGCCCACCATCTCTGCTTTCCTTGACAGATATTCTCAGCCCATAAATGGGGATGTTTCATTAGTCCTGTGCTCTGTGGAAATGGAGCTTAGTGAATTCTTAGCACAACAGCACGGCTTGAAGAGAGAGATAGAAAGAGGTAAAGAGAACCTTGGAAATATAAAAATGATGACATAAGTTTGGAGGGAGGTGATGTTAGGAGAAGTGTGAAAACACTGCAAACCGATGCTGTCTAAAGCAAAGGGAACAAGGTCCAAATATATAATTTAGAGTGATACAATAGCCAGTCAAAAAACTTAAAAAGAATAATAAAACTAAACAAATTCAAGAAATGGGAAGTAGTGTAAAAAAACCAACAAGAGTATAGGGGAGATTCAGTCTTCATATTTTAGAATAAGGAGTCAAATAAAGTATCTAAAATGTTTATGCATAAAGACACACAGGTATACCAGGTGGCCTTTGATAGGTTTCGTTGAGGCAAAAACCAATGCCCAGATATTAAAAAACAATGGCTTTTTTTTGTTCAGTTCTCATGTCTGTAACTATGGCAGCCAGCCTCCAAAATGCCTAGTGACCGCTGCTTCTTGGCATACATGCCCCTGTGCTGTCCCCTCCCACATGGTACCAGAGTTGGTCTGTGTGACCAGAATATTCCAGAGTAGAATAGAATATCCCAAAAGTGATGATTACCACTTCTGAGATTAAGCAATAAAAAAACACTGTAGCTTTCATCCTGGGCACGTGCTATCTCTCTCTCGGATCACTTACTTTAGAGGAAGCCGCCGGGTTTGGTGGCTCAGCCTGTAATCCCGCACCTTGGGAGGCTGAGGTGAGTGGATTGCCTGAGCCCGCGGGTTCAAGACCCACCTGGGCAACTTGGTGAGACCTCATCTCTACAATAAATCAAAAAACTATAGCCGGGTGTGGTAGCGTGCGCCTGTAGTTCCAACTACTTGGAAGGCTGAGGTGGAAGGATCGCCAGAGTCCCGCAGGTCGAGGCTGCAGTGGCCAGAAGCAGCCACTGCACTCCAGTCTGGGCGACAGAGTGAGACTCCAACTCAAAAAAAAAAAAAAAAGAGGAAGCCTGTTGCCGTGATGAGCAGCCCTGCGGAGAGGCGCATGTATGGAGAACTGAGACCTCCTGATAAGAGCTAGCAAGAAACTGAGGCCTCCTGCAGATAGCCATGCAAGGAATTCGCCTTAGAAGCAGATGATCCAGCCCGGCCAAGTCTTCACATTGCCAATGACCAAGTTAACCGCTTGACTGTAACCTTATGAGCCCCTGAGCCAGAATCACCCTGTTAAATTGCTTCCGAATTCCTGTCCTTCAGAAATCTTGTGGGACAGTAAATATTTTTGTGTAAGCTGCTGCTAAATTTGAGGGTCATTTGTTATGCAGCAGTAGGTTACTAATACAGTGACTGTGAGTGTGCTGAGACTCAGCTCCACAAAACTTCTCTTTAGGAGAACCAGGCTGAAGGAGCAGCCCCCTGGACATCTGTTCTCATGGCAGAAAAAAAGAGCCGGGGAGAATGGAAACTAACCCGCAATCTTTAAACCTTTTGCTTAGAGCTGGCATAGTTGACATCTGTTCACATTTCATTGGTCAAAGCAAGTCACAACGTTGTGTCTGTTTATGGGGTGGTAGTTATAGACCCTCTACAAGAAGGCATGGCCATCATCAATGATGACGAAAGAGATCAGTTCTCTTTACTGGGAAAGAGGGCATCAATTACTGGAAACTCTAGTACATTTTATCACAAGAGCCTTAACATAGTTGCTAATCCTTAAGTAAGATATACCTGGAAGTGCATACATGAGGATGAGACCATCGGTTGCCTCCAGGGAAGAGAACTTGATATCTGCACAAGGACAGGAGGGAGATTTTCACTATATGCCTTTTTAAAACATTCAGGTAAATATAATACCTATTAAAAATACTTGCTTTAAATTAAAATGTAAAGTGGAAGGTGTGAGCCTTCTATTTTGAATTATGTTGCTGTCAGACACTTGGAGAACCAGCAATTACTTAAGGACAGTGAGGATACGAGGAGTGAGAAGCCTTGATTTTTTTTAAATAGACGTCTGCTTCTAGGAAAATGAAGTAGATGTATTTTCCCTTATTTCTTCACTAAATACAACTAGAATCCCTGGACAGTAGATGTAAAACAAACATAAGATGTTTCTGAAAGGGGGAGAGAAGAAGACAGGCCAGCTTGGGACCTCGGGACTTGAGAAATGACATGGTGATGAGTTCCCTGAGTTTTCCTTTTGCCTCGTATGTCCCAGATTTGGAGCTAAAGAAGTTAGCAACCCAGAAAAGTTAATAGAAACAGAACCCTCTCATGCCTCCAACCAAAATCCTCAAGGAGTCCCTGCTTTCTTTAGCCAAAGGAAGATGAAAAGGGCAGTTTAGAAAGACAGAAAACTTTTAAACAATAAATGCTCTGCTGCATTTCATCCAAACACAGAAATAACTGTGGCTTCACCCTCATTCATGCTGGTGAAAGCTCAGGGGAGAATATGTATTTCTGCTTTTGGGGTTATATCAAGGAATCCCCAAGCCCTCACGGAGGCACTGTCAAGGAAGGCCAAGTAGGGAATCAGGACTGGCATTCCCACTGGCCTGTAAAAAAAGGCCTCCATCCCTGTCCACAGCGTCGGTGAGATTATGTGGGGAGCCCAGCTTCCATCTTCACCAGCAGTCACAAAGAGTCCTGGCTCGCATCAACAGGGACCGAATGAGGTCCCTGGATGTCCACCTCCACTTGGCAGTCACAGCTAAAACTATGCTTTTGTATTACTTTCAAAATTAAAAATTAAAATTGCCCATCAAAAGTGGACTAGATAAAGAACATGTGGTGCATATGCACGATGGAATATTACACAGCCATAAAGATCCAAATCATGGCCTTCACAGCAACTTGCAGGCAGCTAGAGACCATCATACTAAGTGAACTATCACAGAAACAAAGAACTGAATATTGTGTGTTCAACGTGGTAGTGCAAAGAGTTCCGTGTCCACACCAGGAGTAGTGAGGACCAGCTAGAAGCCCAAGCTTCACCAGCATGCAGCCTACTTGCGTAGTAAATCTTCACTTGTACCCTATAACTATAAAATAAAAAAATTAAAAATAAACAACCTACTGGGAAAATATATTTAACATATATCACAAAGGATTAATATTATTATTGTAACATGATCTTCATGTAATCATTAAGAACAGACAACTTAGTAGAAAAATAAGTCGGCCGGGCACGGGGGCTCCCTGTAATCCCAGCACTTTGGGAGGCCAAGGCGAGAGGACTGCCTGAGCCCATGGGTTCGAGACCAGCCTGGGCAACTTGGTGAGACCTCATCTCTACCATAAATCACAAAAACTAGCCAGACATGGTGGCTGTGTCTGTAGTTCCAGCTACTTGGAAGGCTGAGACGGAAGGATTGCCCAAGTCCAGCAGGTGGAGGCTGCAGTGGCTGTGAGCGTGTCGCTGTACTCCAGCCTGGGCGACAAGAGTGAGACTCCAACTCAAAAAAAAAAAAAAAAAGAGAGAAAGAAAAGAAAAGAAAAATAAGTAAAAGCTGCAGACAAGGAATTCTCAAAATAAGACATGCAAATGCTCAGTCAGTAATGTGACCACGAGTCCCACTTACTGACCCCCTGTTAGCGCCCCTTTCACCCTTAAAATACTCCAGACTGGACAATAAATTATATGATCCTCTTACTAATAAACCGATGAAAAGTGTTCACCTTCATAAGTAAGTGAAAGAAATGTGGAAAAAACAAAACAAAACCAAGTTATTGTTTGCTCCTGACAGCTTGTTAAAGAACAACGGTTTGCTCATTCTCACCGTTGGCCAGGGTGTGGGAAGGTACACTCTTATGTTCTGCTGGTGAGAGTGCAGATTGACTCAGCTTTTCTAGAGGGTAATTTATCAATGTATTAAAAGCCTTTAAAGAGTGTATTCCAATGAACAGCAATTCTATTTCTAGAAAACTATACAAAAATGTATGTACGAGTATTTTCACTGAAGTGTGGTATAGGGGAGGGGGAACCCCCAAAAACCGGAATTATATTTGGGCGATCAGGCCCCTTGTAGTATCAGCTTTCCCCACTAGGTAAGTGTTCTAGGAACCCGTCAGCATTAGTTACCAGCTAGTGCTGTTGTGAGATGCTGCATTCGGTTTCAGTGAATTTTACTTTGGAGATTCCTTCAGTGTGTTTGCCCATTTCATGATGGGTGATTTACATGAACAATCTGCCTGCACTATACTAAGTGTTCAGCAGTTTTTCACCAAAAATGGCATGATCCCAATGTCCCACCCTCCGTATTCACCTGATATCACCCCCAGTGGCTTTTTTTTGTCCTCCCCCCCCATGAAAAAAGTTGTCAGAGGGAAATGTTTTGCCAATGTGGATGAAGTGAAACAAAAAACAGCAGAAGCACTACAAGGCATTAAAAATTGACGAGGTCAAAAACTGTTTTTGAATAGTAGAAAAAGCATCTTGATAGGTGTAGTGCATCAAACGCAAACGAAGAGAACTTTGAAGATGACTGAAGTTTAAACATGTAAGAAGAAATACACAATGTTTAATAAATAAATTCCAGCTCTTTTGGGGCTTCCCATATACGAGGTTTGACAATTGAGTTTACGAACTCATCTTAGAAAAATGTGCTACATGCCTTGTTGTGAATATCACTACAGTCACCTTCAAAGTACTCCCCTTGGGAAGCTATGCAGCGATGCCAGTGCCTAGTCCACCCATCAAAGCAATTTTGGAACTCTTTTTCTGGAATGGCCATCAGAGCTGTCGTTGTGAGAATATTGGAGTTTGAATTAGAGCAATGAAAAAACATTAAATATCTTGTTAAACTTGGCAAGAGTGGCAGTGAAATCAGGAACACGTTAGTCCAAGTTTGTGGGGATAATGTCATGAAGAAAGCAGAAGTGTACAAATGAATTAAATGTTTTTCTGAGGGGAGAGAATGCATCACTGATAAAGAGAGCTCAGGACGGCCAGTAACGAGCAGATCTGATGGAGACTGCAAAAATTTATCAACTGACTGTAAGAAGCATAGCAGACCAAATAAATATTGATAGGAAACAGGGAAATCTTAACTGAAAATCTTGGCCAGATCAGGTGAGTAGGGAGGGTGTTCCAATACAGTTATTTGTTTACTGGCTAAAAACTCCCTCACAGACAGTGCTGTGTGAGCTGGTGCACTGTTATGATGCAAGAACTCCTTTGGGACCATTTTTGCACACACCTTTCTCAGGCCAAGATTTTCAGTTAAGATATTTCTGTTACTCTGAGGATGTTTATTTGGTCTGCTATGCTTCTCACAGTCAGCTGATGATTTTGGCACGCAATTCAAAAAGTGTTTGCAATATTTTTGTCAGTTCTGCTCGTT